>JANSTU010002671.1:0-33489 GCA_027564075.1 Bolitophila hybrida
CGATGTGACTTCAGGTGACTTCGATGTACCTTCAAGTGACTTTCGAAGTAAACGTACACTGACTCCAGTCAGTTGCCTCGATAAAAACAGATAGTGCGTTTTAAAATAATTGCTTCATTGGTTAGCGATTCTGTGCATATTTTAGATACGCGCGTGTCATATTAAGCAACTATTTTTGACCGCACTCTCTATGTATAGTGTATATAAACAGAGAGTGCATTCAAAAAAAGTGTCTTCATTAGAGCTAGCGTGTGAAATTAATTATAAATAGAACATACAAAGAACTGAGGACGATGCAAAAAGATCTTTGGTTTTCTACAATTGCTGTACATAATGAGATATATATATTCAATGACATTTCCACAGAAGTTTACCCAAGATTCGTAAGTCGTCGCGTTACGTACAAATTTCGTAGTTTTTCATGAAATTGATCAACAATTTGTATACTAAATCTGTCTCCAGAGATTAATTTCTGACGATAACGTATGAAATTCTGACTTTGATTTTTGCGACAACGCAGCTTTAATAAATATAATATTTTAAAACAAATAAATTATAATAAAAATGTAAATAATTAATAAAATTTACAAAAATCATTAAATTTAAACAATCGGTATTGCAGATTAGAACTAAACGCACTCACATTTTCTAAAGCATAACACCAATGGCAACCCTCTATTTCGTTTTTTTTCGATGTTCGCTTTTTTGACGAACGCTGTCAAACGTATTTGCATTTTGTTGTTGTTGTTTCTTGAAAATAAAAATAAAAACCCAAAAACTGGTTGCATATTAAAATTAAAAATATTAAATAACAAATACCATAACATTTAATTTATAATTTCAAAATGGCTGAAAAAAAGTGTGTATATGATATATTCTTATATTTATTTAGTTTACAGATAAAATATTTCAGATTGTTAATAATACTACATTTAATTAATTATTTTCATCAATTTCCCAGGTACGGTCTTATTACAAGCAATAAATCATCGGCGGCCGCTAAAATGGCCAGGCTGTCGGCATTCTTAAGCGACAGTGATTCAAATGAGGAAGACAACATGAAATTAAATCTGAACATTGGTGAGACCAAGAGACGTCAGGTATATAAATAGATTACAAATTAATGAGCAATACTAATTTACCAAATTTCTACCGGTTTTAGATTGAGAAAACACACAATCTAGCACTTAAGGATGATCCAACAATTTTCCAGTATGACGAACTGTACGATGAAATACAATCAAAGAAAATCGCAGCAAAAACGAGTAAAAAACAGGAGCATAAGGGGGCAAAGTACATTGAGAAATTACTGGTGTCGGCTGAACAACGTAAAAAAGAGCACGAGAGACGTGTGGAACGACAGGTTGGTGTGGGAGAATTATAGAAATGTTGTTTTTAATTAACAATAACTTTTTTTGTCTTTAGGTACAAAAGGAACGAGATGCAGAGGGTGATATGTACAAAGAAAAGGAATCCTTTGTGACCACATCGTATCGATTGAAATTGGAAGAAATGAAAAATGAAGAGGCAGCAGAATCACGTACAGACTACTTGGAAGCGGTAGGCGAGGTCACGAAACAACGAGATCTTGGTAAAAATAAAAAAAACAGCAATATTACAATTATTATTAAATATACTTTCTGTAGGTGGTTTTTATCGCCATTTATATGAGCAAAAAATGCAGACAGGCAATGAGAACACCGCCGAGATTCCGGCTGCTGATACAAAACCAGAATTTAATGACTGCAAGGCTTCAGAAAAGCGCAAGTACCGCAAACGCAAATCAGAAGGTCAGCAGTCGGACGAAGAAGAGGAAGAACAACAAATCGACACAGCAACGAAATCACATTTACAACATAACCTCGATGCTGATTCGGATTTCAGCATAGACTCCGATGATCCGGATGAGGAGGTAGAAATTAAAAAGGAAGTCATTGAAACCAACGAAAGTGAATGCAATGAAAAGAACGTAACGCCAAATGCAGTTGTAAAAACTGAAACAAAGGACTCGAATGAAAAGACCACCAAGTCTGAGCCTGAGCGTCCTGTTGTTACGGTTAAAGTAAACATTTGGGAGAAACGGACCGTCGGCGATAAGCTTTTGGCTGCTATTCAGCGGTATTACGAGAGGAAGGTTAAACAATAGGCATTTAATAAAATATTAAAAATAAAAAAAATAATAAAATATTAAAAAATTAAACTTTTCTTCTTTTATTTAAAAAAAAACACCTTTTTGGTAACGTGTGTGTGGTTCCAATAATAAATGTAACTATTACATATCTACTCTAAATACCGTAATATTTAACATCTAAATCACTAAATATCGCAAATAAATAATTCTGGCGAGAGTGTACACTGGCAGTAGTGTCTAAATAATAGTCTTGCACGAACTCTAATGGGCATACACGAATTTTTGTGGTGCTGCAGCACCGGCTAATGGCCCGTAATTGAATTTAGCATAAGCCGCTGGCTGGTAATAGTGTGAGGCACCATGATGAAGTGCCTCACCGCCGTATTGATGGTGAGCTAGTGTCGAGGCTGCGGGCAGTGTGGCATAAGCAAGCTTCTGGTGGTTACCGTATGTGACTGGCGAAGCAGTGGCATAGTACTGCTGGGGCTGTGCAATAACCTGCTGCAGGAGAGAAAGGTGGCACTTATTTTATGAGTATTTCACGTGATTGACTAGATATTTACCGGTGTCAGGGCAGTGGGAGTGGCATGGTGATTCAGCTGTTGCGAGAAAGTTGCATAGCTCGTGGCTCCATCACCACCGCCATGGATGGTCGGAGGTGCTGCACCAACAGTCTTGTACTAGATACGATAAATTGTATAACACTAAAAATACGATTAAATTTGAAGTTTATGTACCTGAGCTACTGAGTATTGGGGCAAAGCAATAAGTTTTTGACCAGTCTGAGGGGCAATTTGCTGATAAGATGGATATGCTATGAAATTTAAATAAATAAATTAATGTTTTATTTTAAATGTAATAGAACTAACAGAATGCTGCCTGTTGATAAGCTTGATTGGCCGGTACAGCAGAATGAGCACTGTAATAAGCGGCTGGAGCTGCTGTTGAGACCAATTTCGTGTGTGCCAAAGGTGATGATGCGGTTGCGTGAGTGTAGGCATGCTGCTGGTGGGTAACAGGCAATTGGTGGGCTTGAGCAGGTGATGCAACTTGATAGGCTTGCGTATGTGTGGCAATTGGAACAATTTGAGGCTGCTGTTGCTGATATTGAGCCTGATGTTGATTGTAGGGCAAAGCTATTGCCTGGGTATACTGCAGTGGTTGTTGTTGATGATAGGCCAACTGATATTGTTGATGGAATGCAGGCTGTGGAGCGTAGGCAAACTGCAAAATATTATTTATTATTATTATTTATTTAGAAAACAATATTATTTTGATAATGTATAATTATATAAATTTTACCTTGGCGTTGGCTGCGGCCGGTGCTACAGCATAGTTCAAAGGTTGTTGCTGATGTTGTTGTTGTGGGAACGCAAACTTAAGTGTGGGTTGAACGTACTGAATACCTGCCTGAGGACTTTGAGCTGATTTCACGTAGTAAATCTGAAATGGGAATGTTTATTGTTTGTTCTTTTATTTTTTAGTAATGCGTGATGTTTTGTGTATAGTTTCAATAATTTGATTTGGCGCCATCTGTTAAAAAATCTTGTACTAAATTACAAGGGATATCATCTAAAAAATTCATTTAATCAGTATTATTATGAAAAAATGGTTTCTTTACTTTTGAATGTTTTGCTAGAATTTAAAAAAAAAATGTATTCACAAGCAAGTTATAGCAAAACTGTCTCTATTTTTCCCATATTTTTGCCAGCACCTATACGACCATTGACCGGTTTTCTTGTACTTTATTTGTGTTTTGCCTCGAGTCTCAAGTATACGGTGAGTTACGTCACAAAATAACTCGATCCCGCTCTCACCAGTGAGGAGTTCGACATTGCAGAAAAACTCAACTGGTAGGTAGTACCTCGGTACTACCAAGTTTCAAGAGCTATATCGAGCCCTCCCAGGGGGGACGTGGGGTACAAACCGTACAAACCGGACAATTCTGACGAATATATTGAACCGATGACATTTTTATTACAATTTATGTACGAATTTCGAAGACATTAAACATGAAAATGTTTTATCAAAGGAAATTATGTATGGAGGTTTTTCGGTCAATTCCAACGAGAAGGAAAGTGTACCGATTATATTCATGCATGCTTCGAAATTCTGTCAATTTAAAATAAAAAATAATTGACATAGCAATCACAAATATTAATTTTCTGAAGATTGTTATTTTTATTGCATTTCGGGATTCATCAACTCAAAAGTTGTCATACAGACGGGTGCAACTAATTAGAATTGAGTATGAACCACAAAATTGATTAATTTTCTTATAAACTTATTTTGTTCAATAGACTAAGTGTTTTTATTGTGAATCAGAAAATATAAAGAACATAATATACATATTAGGATAAGTTAATTCAAATACAAATAGAAGTCACACCCTTCATATATTAAAATTAGTATATTTGATATAATTGCTAGTACTTAGTCGGGTAACCTTTCTTTTTTTAATAATTGGACAACTTCGCCGCGACATACTTTCAACAAGACGCTGGCAACCGGAATGTTTTTCCAGGCGTTTTGGAATCCAGTCCACAATTTATCGAAAGAGCTGAATTTGATTGATTTTAGCTCTTCTTCACATCTCCCAAAAGATGTTCTATCCTATTCAAAGCACGCCTTTGTGGTGGTCATTCCATTATGTTGATCGTGTTTCAGAGACTCGTGCAATTTAAAATGGGTCGTTCGAGCACCAGTGTTGCCAGAACAAATAAGGGGACCACTACAGAATACATAAAGAAAGTCCATCTGATCGTTTTGAAATAAGTGAAAGTGTGCGGCAGACATAATGAAGTTGTGATTCGGCAGTAATTTAAATATTTTGTATGAGCATTTGGAAATGATAAATATGTTCGCGCGATTTGTACCGCGTTTGCTGAGAATTGATCAAAAGCATCGTTGTGGCAAAAGGCAAAACCATCACGGGCCACTATTACGTAGCGTATCTTTATTGGGCCGTTTGAACAATGAAATGAAGACATATGGCAATGACAAAGAAAAAAGTGCTGTTTCACCACAACAATGCACACTCATCATTCAATGCAATGGCAAAATTGAACGAATTGCGATACGCTGTATTCTCCAAACTTGCTCCAGGGAATAAGATTTTACTCAAATGAGGAGATCGAGTACGAAACTCTTGAGAGCCTCGACATCGACAACTATAAAAAAGGTATCGAAATGTTGTAGGATCGTTTGATGAAGTGTTTCTCCCTCGAAGGGAACTATGTTGAAGAAATCGATTTTTATAAAAAAGTTTGTGTTTTCAAATTTTTTTCCGAGACTTTTTGAACCATGCAGTAACACACTTACATTAATCAGAAATGCCTGTTGCATATAAAATACCTTCAGACATCGTATATGCTTCTTTTTTTAAAACATCTTTTATCTCTCCTGGCGGTTCGGTCTTATTCCGCAAAGGTTGCGCTCAGTTGACCCTTCGCACTGTCAATTCGGCTTACCTGACCCTTGACTGTATAATCGTTGGAACTACTTTCGAGTTTATTTTGAGCGTTACTCCAAATAAAAATATAATGTGCAGCTTATATCAATTGTAAGGCTTTCTGCATGCGTATTCTATTAATTTAAAAAAGTACATAAAAACTTGGCAAAATCAGAAGTTATATATAAAAAGGAAATTTTGTAAAATAGGGCCAATGGTTCCGAATGGTTCCGGAATTCCTTCAGAACAACAACGTGGACTTTGTACCAAAAGACGCCAATCCCCCTAACACTTCTGAACTTCGTCCAATTGAAAGATATTGGGTATTGGTAAAAAATTAATTGATGAAGGAAAAGAAAACAGCCAATAGCAAGGAAGTTTTTAAGAAAAAATGGAACAGAGCCAGTAACAAAGTAACAGAACAGACTGTGCAGAATATTAGGGCCAACAGAAAAGAAAAAGTGTGACGTCCATTAAATTAAAAAAATTAAAAAAGATTTTGCTTCCTTATTAAATTTATAGACAATAAAAAATATTTGTATGTTTATAAAAACATTTAATGGATATTTTATTACGAACTTTTGGATGAACAATTTCATTCAAATACTTTTCTTATTTGAATAACTGAAAAAGTGTAAAAAACTAGTTTTTTGTGGAAATCTCATTTTTGGATTCTACGCCAACATACAAGAAAAAATTCTTTGAGAAACCGGCTATTTTTGATGTAATTTTAGGCTATCCTAAACATATAATAAGGTAATGAATAATTTCCTATTTATTTAATTCAATTATAATGAATTCATTGCCAATGTTGTTGTCAATGAATTTCAAAAACTAATTTCAGTAACTATAACAATACCAGGTTAAGCTTGGCTCGTTGATTAAATAACATCGACCAAACGTGGCACTTTTGTTTCAATGTTTTTAGCCTAATAATATATCAAGTTTTTGAAAGAATTTCGGTGGGAATGTGTACTAAAAAAATCTTTGACATTGTTTTGAGATTGATCAAACCCGTTTCAAGTTATAGCGAGTCAAATATGAAGGTACTCAAAGAAAAAAAAGAGTTTAGCTTCGACAATGCAAAATGCTCGTGGTCGATGCGTAAATGTTTATTAGAATTGGGAGCTAATATGTTATCAAATCTATTGTAAAGAACTTGATGTTTTGAAGCCAGCATTATCAGCATTGCCAGAGCTACCAGAATTGGCTTACAGAAAAGGAATAATATTTCATTAATTCATCGCCATGCCACGCACATATGTATAAGTATAATAACTAGCTTTAAGCTCCAGGGAGCTCCAAACCTAGCATCAAGCGACTATCATCATTTCCTGTACCTAACAAATTTATTTCGTGTTGTAAAACTTGCTTCAAGAGACGCCTGTACGGTTGTCTGAGATTTTTGCCCACTGAGAAATGTTGTTTTATGATATGGGAATTATGAAATTTCCTTCAAAATAGCAACAAAATTATCAAACAAAAATTCATACTTTTAGAAATATTACACTTTCCAAAATTATATTTGCATTTTTGCTATTACATTCCTAAATAGGTTTTTTTCATCATTCCGGGCGGACGTGCTAAAGGGTGCGTCGACGAAATGTATCCAAAATCATGTTGAGATCCACCCATCAACTCATCGTCGGTCACACGCTAGGCACATGCAAAAAACACACAAATTTAAATCAATATGACAAAATAATAAAACTTCGATTACTTCCATTATTATTAAAAATGATATGCCACACAAAATAAAAACGAATTTTCAACTGTTAACTGTTATTTCAAGAATATCAGTTGACATAATCACAGTAGCCAAATGAGAAAAATTCACCAAAAACGGAAGTTGCGACGGGGAAATGTGATTACACGAAGTGCTACTTTTTGGCCGCGACAGTGGAGACAACTGTCGCCAACTGTTATTAACTGTTGAGGGGATTAATGCCTTAACTCCACTACAAACCATACCAAATACCACGAACCATTTACCAGCTACAAAATTGGAGAGTTGAATCTGTACACGCACATACACATGTAAACGATAAATTAAGTATGTCATAAGATTTTTCAATGTTGACAATCAAAAACTATTGTCAAAGCAAAAACAATAATAGATAACATAATAAATTTAGCAGCTAATATATATATAAAATGCCTTTCTTCATCTTGCTGCTAGTCGCACTTTAAATGTTTTGAAGCATTTCCTCATATTAGAGGACCTCTTCAAAAATATTACATTTCTATGTGTTAAATATTTATATGTTAAATATTTCAAATTGGCAGGGTATATAGGTGATGTTAAAGACAATCAAAAAAAAACAATCAATAAAGATAAACTTTAATTTATGCGGTACGTGAGTTGATGTAATGTGGCAATTTACAATTTTTGGTTATATCAGAAATATTTTATATTACCTCTTCCACTAACAATAACAATATCAATATTTATGTAACATTTATGTTATTGATATTTTGTGATGTTTGACATTTATTTTGTATTTTCTTCTAAGATTTTAGAACGCAACTCAAAATGTAGAGATATAAGGAGAGATTTCTTATATGGTTTTTACCAACACATATGTAAAAGCTAAAGTGGCGCTTTATGTCTATGTGTTTATGTGGCTTTTTTGCGAGAGGGAGAAAAATCATACAATTTTAGCATGAGTACGAGTGAAATGCAGTAAATGGTTCGTGGTTTTCGGTATATGGTTTGTAGTGGTTAAGGCATAAAAAGCAACTGTCGTCAACTGGCAGAAAAGCAGCAGTAACTGCTACTTTTAACAGTCCGTTTAATCGTAGCTTTACATTCAACCAAATTCCTTTCTCTCATAAATTCTTGAAATTTCCTTTTTTTAATATTTGAACATCACCTTTTTACCACTCTCACGGACTCGCCATAATTTTTTTAATTATTTAAATTACCCCTATCTCCCTTTTACCGTCTTAATTTTAATTAAATTTGACTTCCTGCACTTGTATGATATCCACCGGGTGTCGGCCAATTATTAGAAGAAATTAGAAATTTTAAATTGTGTTGTTCTTTTAAAATATGGATTTAAATGTTTTACATATAATTTATTACGTCAGTTTTACTTTGTGATGTTCAATTCTTATCCAATATTATCATCGGGCTAATCGATATTCGGCTATTTGAGATTCGGCCATTCGTGAGTACTGTCATATCCACCGACCTCAAAATGGTATGGCTGTTTGCGCCACTTTAGTATTTTACGTTCACAATTTGGACTCTGACCCCTCCTCCTTAGGCCTCTAAATACAAATAATATAACTGTAACCTTTATGCTTCTGTCTTCATTATGACACTGCCTTGCAGTTATAATTTCCTGCCCAGTAGCAAAGTTTCAGGTCGATAGGTTCAAAACTGCCCGAATGTATCCGGACAGACTTACAAACATTCTTTCTTATATATAGATTGTTTTGGGGTTAAACGCACTTGTTCTTATTGTGTAGTTTCTGTTATTATTAGGTATTATTGATTAAACGATTACTTAGTATTTGTATACACAGCACACGTGATACTAAAAGTGACGTCATTGCTTTGGACAGTGACTGTATTATTAAAAATGATTACTCAACAGCAGTATACACAGTGAATAAGCAATTCGGTTATTTATGGCTACAATGTACAATGCGCGGGGTTAGAAGAGTTCATATATAACATTGTTCTTAATTGAAAGTTAGCTTTTAGATATGTTTTGCTAGTATAGTATTTAAAATTCATTGAAGCCTATTATTAGTTATCGATTCTTAAAATTCACAATAAAATGTAAATATATTAAAAAAAACTTTAATGCATGTGCACTGCATGTTCACTGATAGCGGCATTAAAAAGTAATAGTAATTATCTAGCACATATTATGAAAGTAGTACTTTGTAAACACTGCATTCACAGCTATTTTGCTATCTCTTTCTCTGTGTACTATTTATAAATTATAATTTCCTATACTATCGGAATTTCGTAATCAAAAATGTTATATTAACACATGCATAGACAAATTACACTTTAAAAATACTGTTCGCTCTATTCTTTCTTTAAAAAATGAGTGTGAGAGCCTAAGTGTGTAAGCTACGAGGCTATATATATGACTATGAGTAGTGAGGGAGCACCGTGCACCGACCATCGACTCGTCTGCTTATAATTCTTCTTTCCAATTTCATTATTCACAATTCTCGATTCTCAATTCGCATTTTAGATTTCACATTTCAGTCTTTGTTCGAGGTTTGACTGGAGTGCAGAGTAATTGCGCGCGTGTTCGTGCCTATTCTGTGTTTCTGTTATTATTATTCGTGTTCAGTGCACACGACAAGATACTTAATTATTATCATATTTCATCATACATATTGTTTTAATTTGTGATTTGTCTGTGTGTTCAAACATCGCACCGGTGCCGCCGGTAAGGAGATAGTGCGAAGGTTAACTAAATGACAAGTGAAAGCTATATTTAGTGCGAGTTCATTTTGTTGTTTTTGTAATCTAGCAGAGTTGTGTTTTAAATGCACTAAATGCAATTATAAAAGTTGTGGTTGTACGCATAATTTTTTCGAGTTATTTTATTTTGACATTTGTGTCTTGTTGAGACTGATACGCTTGGAGTACAGAATAGGTTAGTACGCACGAGGCACTATTTTCTATACTCAATTATATATCAATTTATTATACAGAATTACACACAGAGAGAGAAATAGAGAGCCACACAATTTGATTATTCTCCGTTATATCATATTTAATATACAATTGTAGACATTTTTCATATGTGTGTGTTCACCGTACCTTAATTCCTAGTTTTTTTTATTATAAATGTTCAATAAAAAAGGTAATTGTTTGCGTAAAGAGAGTTCTCCGTCCTAATTATAGCTGCTCGGCACTCGTGGTCGTCATCTAAAACCAACGATCATGACCAACAAATAATAAAATATACATAATTCATATTTTATACATATGTATAGATAGAGAATACAAGCATTTGTACATAACGCAAATTTTGTAGAGGTGTGCGTTGCGTTGGCCCTTCCGCCATGCGGTCGAGCTAATAATAACGTCATCATATACACTCGCGTTTTTATAAAATATGATTTTATATTAAAATAAATTATTAGAAATAACCACATAATCATGTTTTTTGTTAAAAAAGTGTGACCAATAATAAAAAAATATTTTATTTCAAACATATTTATATTTTCTGATTTAGTTTTTTGATATTTTTTATGATATTTTATTTTAAAGTTAATACACTTACAGTCGTTCTTATAATAATTATAAATGACTGCAGAGCTATTAGCAAGATTTTGATTGTGTACACAGTGTCACTTTATCTAAATTGTATATATAATTGTATATTGTTACTGTTTGTATTTCCCTGTTTGCCGAGACTTTAGAGTGAGATGCCGTTTTATAAATTAATTCTCGCTGCGATTCTCGTGTTTACTACTATACTTCTGTGCTGTAAAATGTTTTGTTTATCTTTTCGCGAATTATCGTCCCACAACAACAAGCAACCATCATACACTAAGCTAAACACACCACTGATCGTGTATTATACACAGTGCGATCCTAGGACTTTTGTAATAAAAACCGAATGGATTGATTTTTTTTAAATATTATACATGTTTATATCAAAGGGGACTACCACTTCCGAGTCGATACAACGTTGACAGCGATTCAAAAGTGATTGAAATGAGTTTTCAAGGTCACATATTTAAAATAGCATCCTATAAGATGTATTTTTATTTTCGTGAATAGGACAAAAGTAGCACGGAACCAAAGAAAAACCGTTGCTCGTGAACAAAAATCACTCCCATAAACTTGTTTCATCTTTTCGAACGTTTGCGCGGCAGGTGTGCCAAGTTAGGCATTGTATTGTATTATAGGTCTTTGTTCCATGATGTTTTTACGACGGCGATATTATTTGTGTATTACGAGAACAGTTATAACTTTGACATTTTGCAATATTTTTTAATCGGTATTCTAAGTTTTGTAGAGAAAGGCTAGATATTTCAAAAGATTCTAAATTTGTAAAGATGGCGATACGAGAAGCAAAGATATGGTTCGAGTCTTAGGGGAGTTTGATCTTTGTATGTTATTGTTGTTGTTCGCGAAACGATGCATGCTTTCATATATGCAACAAACGTTTATTTATTTATTTGAAGAAAAATCTGTATTGTATAAAAATTTCTTTTAAAAACCATCATTATTTTATCCATCCATTTCCAAAACTAGAAAATTTTAATAGGTATAATACTGCAATACTATATTATTATATTATAATTATTTGTACTCGAAATTTAAGACGTAAATTATGTGTCCATATATAATTGCGATTAATCGTTATCGATTTCTTGACCGCGTTTTTATGTGAGGTCATTTTACATTTTAATATAGGTACAACAACCCGATGCTAGATGGAAATATTGACCTTTAAAAATAAGATTTTGAAATTTCGTCTCATTTTTTCTTATAGTTAAGTTTACCAAGTACATCAGCGTCACATTTGACAGATCCGCCAGTACTTAATGAAATTTGCGGACATTGTAGATACTGTCATATCCATAAATTTGATGGTCCATCAGTGATATTTATTTATGTATGCTTGTAATTTGAATTGAGTGTTTCCACACCACACACAACAAACTGGCGTAATAAATCTGTATACATATATATATAAAAAAATCTCAGACTAAACAGTATTAAGTTGTTTGCTGTTTATATATTCAGATCGTTATATAATGAGTATTACAACAAAATAAGTTTCACTGAGGGGGTTGAAACGCAGTGTTACCATTTGTTCACCATTTTCCTCGAAAAAAACTGCTCAGGTGACAAAAACCTAAATAAAAACCAAATAATACAGTTAATCCAAGATGGTGGCCAACGCCTAGGAGTAATTTGTAATAATTATGCCTAGAAAAATGTATGCTGCCAATCAATTATTTTATGGGCTACACACAAGACATCGAACCAATAAAAATTATCTGAACTTGAAATAAAAATCGATTTTATTTTGTATAAATATTTAAATATAATATTTTAAATTTAAATACTTTAATGCGATACAGAAATTGAATTGAGTTACGCTTTACAAACATGTTTCCGTAATGATACTATCGTAAAGAGGCTAGAATAATTCAGTCATCCGGATTTTATGGAATGTACGTTATTTGGCAAATAGAATCACGTCTTTCACAAGTTCGCGCGTAAAGGCCAAGAGATCACGTATTTGCGGTATTCTCAAAAATAAAATGAGTGTACACTATGATATTGAGCTAGAATCATAAATGATGTTATATTATATAAAACATTAGAATGTTGGGAATATGCTTCTACATCAAAAATATGAATAGATTTTATAGTTTATCAATTTGTCACCTTAAATTTTCCGTCTTGTTGCACTTCGTGATGCATTTGATGCATATGATACACTTCGTCTTTTTGGTCTTTGACAGTGGAGCGTTTGTACTGAAACTCTAATCAGACAAAATGTCAAAGGTAAGAAAGAAAAACGCGCAAGCTCATTGGAAATGCAATATTTTGCCAGGTGCTTATGGGCAAAATAAAATATGAATTACTGATTTTTTTAATAACTCAATATCTATATTTAAAAACAGTTTAGTTAATCAGAGCACCGAAAATGGCAATATTGTAAGCAATAATTCCACCAGTATCGATGGGTGAGGTATATTAATTAACTATTATTTTATTAATTTCGAAATTTTTTGAATGCCTCTTTTTGGACAATAGGGGTAAAAAAAAGTAAAAAATTACTTCATTACATTTTACATCCTAATTCAAAAATGGAATTCTGACCATTCTTATTAACTACTTTTATGGGAGAGAAGGGTGAAAATGCAATGATGCAGTGTTTTTTATAGATCACTGAAACGATTGCCATTAAAAACGATAAAAAATAATTTTTCGATTCTGCAGCTCTATCCAATTATGATTTAGCCGGGTGTTAGCGCTTAAAGTTGTACATTACGCAGACCCTAACATTCGAAAAAAAAAGAATGATGAACACAACCTTAAACTTCAATTTCAAAGAAGATCTTTGAAAAATATATACACTGGAAGCAGACTCTAATCATCGAAAGTTCAAAGAAAATCCTAAATTATAGTGAGCATTCGAAAAGATAAAAAAAAAAAATGTTTGGCAAACAAGCTAGTTGGAGGAGGCCGAAAAACGTTTTTTCAAGCTTTGTTCAGAGGTTTTAGAAGTAGACGAGAAGTGGACGATGGACATAGAACCTAAAATTAATAAGACTCCAGAAATTGAGCATTAGTGGCATCTGAGACTAAAATTTAATAATAATTACTAAATTATAGACGAAAAATCACATGAAATCTACAAATTTAAATCCAGATAAAATTATAACCATAAGAAATGATTTACACAGCGATGAAATTTACAACTACCGAAACCAATATGAAATGAAACATTTATAAAATGAAATCGTACAACATAAATACATAGAACGCCATGCACATATGCCGAATTTGATATATAATGTTGTCAAATATCTCCCTTCCGCCTTTATATCTTTTGAATTTCGCGGCTATGTACAAAGCGCTCGTATCATAGCGCCAAGTTCTTCGCAAATAAGGAGGGGGGTTCTACAAGGGGGTATTATGAAGTTGCCGTCTAGATGGAAACAGATTATCGAACAAAACGGCGCATATTTGAACCGATCACGGTAACTATTTTTATAAATCATTGAATAAAGAGCAAAAAAGCGAAATTCTTATTAGGGTCATAGGGCACAATTTGGTGATTCGTTAATATAAATTGCTAATGCTTAATTTATACCGGAATACAAATAAGTCATTTTTTTCACGAAAAAGCAAATATTTGACGAACAAAAAAAAAT
The DNA here is from genome assembly GCA_027564075.1 of Bolitophila hybrida. NCBI lineage: Eukaryota > Metazoa > Arthropoda > Insecta > Diptera > Mycetophilidae > Bolitophila > Bolitophila hybrida. The sequence continues at coordinate 14,466 of JANSTU010002671.1, forward strand.
TCCAACATATTTTCGGGCGGCAAATTTTATCAAATAAAAACTGTATGTGAATGTTTTGCCGAAAATGGAAATATATATAAACACCGACTGTGACAAATATATTTGATAGATTTCGTACTTTGGCAAACAAATGTCAAATATAGAAAATCTTTAATTTAAACTAGAGAAACACAAGGAGCTGTTTCTATAAAGCGTTGCAGACTATATTACTACAAACACAACAAATCTAATATTTAATTGAGAATTTTGAAAACAACTTTTTCTGGCACACTTCTATGGGCAATGGGTTTTACAAAACGATCATACTTTCGAGCAGATCAAAAAATAGCCATACATTATGCCACATACTGAAAAACTCTCGCACGCTAACCTTGATTATCAAGAGCGTGTCGTCCATGAAAAAGTCCGAATCATCGTACACAAAAAAATCCGTGTCCTTTTTTTTTGTTGCACAAGTTTTTTTTTTAGAAAAAAAAAAATAACAAAACGAAAATAATATAAATAAATAGAAAAAAATTGATAATTTATGTAGAAAATAAAAAAATTAAATGTAAATAGTGGAACTGTGTTTTGTATATAGAGAAATATAGAAGATTGTTCACCTTGGCTGTTGTATGGCGATCTCGGTTCGGTGACACCACAACCTCGTGTCCGGTTTGTATGGAGCCCACCGGTGTAGACTAGAAAGGAGAAATTCGACATTAATATACTGCTTTTTATATACATAAAATAAACAAATCTAAGCTGTTTAACTCTAATAATTAATCTGTATGATTAGCTAGCTTAATCAAAATCTGTATATTATAATAATAAATTAGCTATACCTAAATCGAACGACATTCTTATAAATGACAAGTTGTGTGCATTCGAAAAGAACGATGTATCTAGCGCGTTAAACTACATTTTTTTTTATTAAAAACATATGCGACTTGACTGAGTGTATATGCATTTTAAGAGATAATTTGTCGTGTCACCTTGGCCGATTTCGTTTTGACAATGTTTGAGGGCGGCGCGTTCCGCAGCTGCTTCATGGCACTAAAGTTCGGTGGCTGAATATTTTTGTTTTTGGTTTGTTTGAATGGGAAAAAAATGAAACAGAAATAATAAAAGAAAATAAATAAAACACAACAAATATAAAAGATTTTTTTTGTTATGTGAGCGAGCAATTTAAAATGTTTAATTTCGATGTATGATCAAAATAAATATGTTCAATGTTGTTCCAGTAAAATTACAATTACAATACAAATAAAAGTTCGAAGATAAATTGTGTGCGGATGTATATGATCAAGTGATTCGAATTCTTGCCAAAGTGTTGAATCGATTTCGATTGCATTAAGATTTTGTTGCTTCAGGCATCAGAATTCAGAAAATTCTTCACTCTGTGTGTGGTCCGGACTTGTCAAGGCCAATGTATTGGATCAGGCGTTTCGCTGTGTTTTTTTATTCACACACAGAAGTATAAATCGTTAGTCTAGAGTTCTTGTGATACGAAGTGACGCGAAATCATACGTAGAAACGGATTTTATGTAGATATTGTATACAGAAAATGAATAGTTACCAAAGTTTTTCCTGTCCAGTCAAATTCGTCCTCCACGTAGCCCCTGCGATCGAACAGATCTTGGAATAGCCGTCGCAGGTAATCGTAGTCGGGCGTTTCAAAGAAGTCCAGTCGTCGAACGTATCGTAAGTAGGTGGCAAATTCCTCGGGATGGTTTTCACAGAGTACCTTTGAGAAAAATGGAAACGATTACATACTAAACTTTTTAATTCAGACATGACTATCAATGTTTTTTTATTTCTATGTAGCCCAAACCTGCACATAATCGTAGCTTTCATAACTGATATTGAACTACTATCGTAATTGATATTGAGCTAGTACTTACTATGTTGTCTTTAGTGAATCATAAGCCTTAATCTCGTTCGCAATAGTAGCTTTAATAATTGTTCTACTGTAAATTTAAAGTCGTAATTCGTAATCTAGTACGCACGTCATTCTCTAGAGAATCATAAACCGTAATAGTGATGATTCTGGTGACTATTCTGTACTCTAGAGATTTATAATTCTCTATCTCTATTGATTGTTTTTAGTATTTTTACGTGATTCCTCTAGTGAATAATATGCAATCTCTCTTGGTCGATGTCAAGGTGTAGATTTTCTGTTTCAATCTCATGCAGTATAGAGATTTTCGGAAGTCGAAGGAGTAGGAGGAGGTTATGAAGATGAGCTCGATGATCCCTAACATTAGGATTAAGAACGTTAGGCCCATTCGAGATGTTCAACGAGGTAGGATTGGTTGTCTCCGACCCGAAGAAGCTGGGGTAAAAGATGCTGATCAAGGATGTGCCAAGAACGATGAACACCGATAAAACCGTTGACCATATTTTCCAGAAGAATATGCGAGATGTGATGGCCATGGAGGAGTTTAAGACTGACGTACATGCCGTCTGTTGGCCAGAAAAGCAGGAGGAAATCTTGTACATTGGATGGAATTCCTATAATGTACACACTTTATCATATCTTTTATTTTACGTGCTATGGATTCAAACACTTGGCACATAAGTGCAAAGAGAAGGAGAGACTTTGCCGAATATGTCGACTCAGAGGATGGAAGGACGGGAATTGTCCGCATCTATGAAAGCCAGAATCTGGACGATAGATGTCTAGCTCAAACCCCAATACACATCTGAGGATAGTTTAACTGAACACCGGAAGAGGGAAAGAGACGAATAACGCTCATAGGGATGGATGCTAATGCTGTATCAAGAATGTGGTTCAGCAAAGGAATTGGTGGGACCAATTGGAGATAATCCAATCTGAGAAACTGGTGGTCAGAGTACTTTAGTGGCAGTACGAGCGACATAGACGTTACACTGGCAAATAAGAGGTTCCATGACCAGTACACAACGACATGGGCAATACAAGGAGACAATTCGTTCAGTGACTAAAACCCGACCAATGTGGACATGAATAGAGGATCCCTCTCCCCGACACCTGCACGAGATGTTATTACTCGGTGGTCTACAAAGGATCCAACTGCTGTAGGATCAGGACACATTCAATTCGAGAGCCTAAGCCTAAAAGAAAAGGCCCGCGAGGTAGAGCGCATTATCCACAGCGTTAACTATGAGCAGATGAGGAGATTCCCCGAGATGTACAAAGTGGTTGAACGAATCCCTGAGTAGGAAGAGATGTGAATTTCGGCGAGCCATTAGGGGAACAACTTTCAACAACTATCAACTTTCGACAACTTTCTTTGCGACAGGTTGTAACTTAGTACAAGAAACTCATTCGGGAGTCGAAGAAGAAGAACTGGCAAGAGTTCGTGGAATCGATTGGAAACCAAAATCCTTCTCTAAATGAGATCGCCAACCTTGGTTGGAACAATATCCTGGTCAAACTCGAAGAGGTTGGATGCCAGAAAGCAGGATTATAGCTACTTAAGTGGACGACGAGCATGCGTCGTTGGAGAGGCAGACGAGATGGACAGATGTACTGCGTGGATGTCCACAAGGGTCAATATGTGGCCCGGCCGTATGGAACCTACTGTTGGATACACTCCTTCAGTATCTGGGGGTACTCGCATGAGCTACACGCCTCATTTGTAGTCCTTACGAATCAATCTTCCGAAAGTGATGGGCAAATTCCAGAGGATTCTGAGAAAGGAGTGAGGCTTGAACAGGCGATCGTGTACAATGGACTATTGTTGGCAATCGTGACTTGGTCAACTTGACAGGAAGGAGATTGATGAACATCTGCCAAAGAGCTGTCATCGCTACTCGACTGCAAACTCGGAAGACTTCCGCAAACTCGCAATGACCGATGCAAAAAGATGCCCTTTTTCGGTGAATATTGGCTTTGAGCTGAGCTATTGTCTGCGTCTTGTCGGTGTAAACTTCTCCGTTTTTCGATATGACGCGTCGGTCGAACATCGTGTGGAGTAGCGTCATTGAATCGCGGCTGCCGTGGCTCCGTCCTGTTGGAACCAGAAGTGAGCCATGTCATTACCAGTCATTTCCGGAAACACAAAGTCACACAGCATCGCTCTGTAGCGCTCGCCATTGATCGTAACGGCGTTGCCAAACTCGTTCTCGAAAAATACGTCCCGAAGATCTTTTTGGCCGATACGCCGCACCAAACCATTGTTACAAGTGTGATGATCTGTTTCGCTGTTTTCTGAGCTTCAGTGACAACGTGAATTCTTTTTTTCTTGTAGGATTAGAGTCCCAGGTCAATGTTCGATAGACGCTGCATAGAAGATTGGGTAATATTTAGGACCTTAGCCATCTGTCTTTCTCTCTTACTAGTTTGAGATGTCCGCGAGTACCCTCGTCACAACTGCCTGGATGTCCGTAATTGACTCAAAATGGGTTCCTTTGACCACCGAGAGGCCAAATACTGGGACACGCTGAGGGCGGTGTGGCACGGCGCGTTGTCGTGATGAAGGATCCAGTTACGAGCGATGTAACGCACCATGTTGACTCGTTTTCGAAATCTTTCGAGTACTTAGCGATAGTAGACTTGACTTACGGTTTTACAATCAGTACATACATAACACTTACTTAATTGACACATCTCGTATATATTGCTACTGATTTACGCACTAAAACGGATTAACCCTCGGATTAATTGCAGGAAAGGGTACACAGTATATATAATAAAAAAAATAATTTTTGAAATTATTTAATACTAAAGTAAAAGTACCTCTATCGGTGTGGCTCGTTTCGTATCACCAATCTTTTGATATCGTTCCTTAAGTGTATCAGCCTTCAGACCCTGCCACGGCAGTGAGCCCCTTAGAAAATACATAAACATATGGCCTAGTGCCTCCAAGTCGTCGCGTCGCGACTGCTCTCTGCCCATATGCGTATTAATGGACATGTATCGGGCCGTTCCGGTCAGCGACTTGTGTTCTCGATATGGTATATGCTTATTTGTATCTAAATCAATGTATTCTTTGGCCAATCCGAAATCTGTGAAAGAAAACCAAACACATTTTTTAGCTAACTGCATCCAAATTCAGGGTTGTAACTTACCAATAATGTGGATCACTTTCTCTCGCCTCGTCGAAGTTCTGCCGATCAGAAAGTTTTCCGGTTTAACGTCGCGATAGATCAGGTGACGACTGTGCACGTACTCAATCCGGTGCAGCTAAAGGTTGGGGTTTTGTGTGTTTGGGAGAAGAACAATATCAAAAACTATTCAATGGTAATACAAACAAAAAAAATGGATTTTACAAAAGTGCGTGGACAGTGGTGACAGTGGCGCCACGAGCGCGTGATAGTTTTATATTTGTTTTAGCGAGCACACTCGCCATAAAATCTCGAGAGTGAATTAAACTAGCATAATATACAATCACATCCGCGGTTTTGGTTAGCAATAAGAACAACAACAATATATACATTCACGAGAAAGAAGAGAAAAAATACACCGACACCAAACAGAAACTAACTGATATATCTATCTATTCGTTTGCATCCTGGACAACATACACAAAATAGTTTTTTTTTTTAAAAAAAGGCGATGGAATATAGTATACATGCATATGGTTTTGGTAACGTCTAAAAAGCGGTTTTATTTATTTAAGGTATTTAAGTATAAAGAAAATAAACTATCTATGTTTATGAATGTTGATCGTTTATGGCATGAAAATGATGAATAAAGCGATGAAATATTATTTCTATACAAAGTTCATTTGATTGAGCATGAAATAGTTACTATTTTCACACATTTGGAATAAATTGTCATTTATTTCGTAATCTGTTTTTTTTTCAATCTAAAAACTGCTTGAAAAAAAATCCGAAAAATAAATCATAAATAAAAAAAAACAAGAAAAATCTTTGAAATGAGATTATGTTTTCCTGAAATATAAATATTAGGACTTATTTCCAAAAAAAATATTTTTTACATAGATAGACTTGGAACTAAAAAGCAAGAAAAATCTTTGAAATGATATTATGCCATCCTGAAATATGAATATTTCAACATAACATTTGGAATAAATTTATTATTTATTTCGTAAACTGTTTTTTCTGCTTTAAAAAAAATACCGAAAAATAAATCACAAATAAAAAAAAAACAAGAAAAATCTTTGAAATGAGAATAGTCACCCTGAAATATGAATATTGGGACTTATTTAAAAAAATATTACATAGATTGACTTAGAACAACTTCTGAAATAATTTTTAACTACAGAAACAAATATTGGGACATATTTCCCAAATTTTATTATAGTCTACAATCTTAAGAGAAACAACTTATTGTCTATCAAATTATCAGCAACACTTGGGGTAAAATGGGGCACAGCATATTTGGACTTATTTCCTATTTGTTTTTTTTTTTTTATTGAAGTTCCAGAATATATTTTGCGGTTTTATTACAATATTTAGTTTTTTTTTTTAGGTTAATTCATGAAAGTACCCAAGTTCCAAATTTTTTGATTCACTTAGTTTCTGAGAGAATAAATACGTACAATGCCTTTAAATTTTAGTGTACAAACAAAGTACAATGTATGTGTGAGTGGATATATTTTTAAAGAGATTTAGCCGTGTCTTAATATTTAAATGTCGTTTGTTGATAATTATTGCAAAAACATCTATCGTAACAACCAACTGAAGGTGGAGCTACGTAGCTTGTAACAAACAAAATGATAGAATGCTTTTGCTAAAAGTGGTGATTTTTTTATATTTAAATAATAAGACAAATATATAATCAATACAATGTTGCAAAAAACCCAAATGTGATAATTTGTTTTGGAGTCTACTAGAAACATACAGTTTTCTGGATTTAGTGATATAATTTATAATAACAAAATCGCAACAAGAACCGGAGAAGGAGCCTTGAAATACATAAAATCATTACCTATTTTTTTTTGTTCTTTATGATTTTATTAATTTCGTATAAAGACTTTAATCCCGCCCCATTACATACAGTCGCCATTTAAAGGAGGATCTCTTAAAAACGTCAGTGTTTTGACCCATTTTTGTCTATTCCCCCGATTTTCATGATGTTTTTTGTGCCAAAATCAGTAAGTAAATAAAATATTTTAAAAAAAGTGCGACTATTTAACATATAAATGCACATTACATTATAAATATACATGAAAATATTTTATGAATTTGTATTATCAAAATAAATAATAAAGTTAAAATTGAGTGAGTCAATACAAATGAGTGTGTGTGAACGGAAAATGAAGTATTAATCGAAGGATTCATCGAAACGAGCATACACAAAAAGGACATTCGCAATGCATCGTGTTCTTTCTAAAACAAAATATATCTCTATCTCTCTCTATAATTTTTCTCTTGTATAAACTCCACAAGCGCTTGCACATACATTTTCAAATACACAACAAGAACAAGAAGGTTGTCTGAACGAATGTTTTCAAACGATATAATAATAATAATAATAAAAATAAATATTTAAATAATAATAATAATAATAATACATTCTAGATAAATGTCTATAACCCAAGTACTTACTAGTTGTATTGCAATCATTAGAACGGTCTTCAACGAAAATCGCCGGCCACACAAATCAAATAAATCTTCGAGCGAAGGACCCAGCAATTCCATGACGAGGGCATTGTACTTGCCGCACGGTCCGAAATAAAATACTTCGGGTATACCCTCTGCTGCGCAGCACACAAGAACAAATATATATAGATATATAGGAAATAAATGAAAAATACAAAACAAAAAAAAATGTAATGGTTGAAAACGGAACGGGTGGGGGTGGGGGGTGTTTGGGGTTAGTTTAGGAGGTACTTTTAAATATAAATATATTATATTAAAGAGTTAGTAAAGAGTAGTATATGTGGTGGTGGTGTTTTTTATCCAATCTCAGAGGTGATAATCCTCCATATTTGACGGATGTGAGTAAGGGTTAATAAATATTGACTGATGAGGAGTGTATAATGGTTAATAGTGAAAAATAGCCAGGAGGGGAGTCCGAAAAGACAATTTTATAAAATTCAAGATTATGTATGAGTGTGACCTTCAATTGGACGCAACATTTGCGTTCCAGAAGCATGCCAAAACATATATCTATTGCGTAGGAGAGCTGCGCTCATTGAATGTTTTTTAGTTGCTTCATCCGTCATCAAGTGCGAGCGTTACGGGCATGTAGAACGTTCGGCTGGCGGGCTTCGGGAACGAAAATAGAGCCGTGTGTGTGTGTGTTTTCTACGTGAGTAGAGAAAAAAGTGCGCGTGTGCGTGCGACAGATAGTATATTATAATATAGTCAAGTCCGGGTCGGCTAACCTTTATTCCTTCGAATGTCGTATACATTTTATATGGCTCTCGAGACACACGTGAGCCATTTCATGAACGTATTGATTTTGTGCGCCGCGACGAGGCCTAATTCTTTAAATCAGTTTGTCTATATATTTTTTTTGTTTGTTGTATTATTATTTATTATATTTTTATATATATGTATATATATATGTGTGTTATGCGATACGTTAACGGACGCCACTATATTTATATGTATTTGTAGGTTTTTAAGGATTGCAACATGTACAATATATATTTTTTTTCTATATACATTAATTGTGTATCCACTTTAGTGTGGGGCTATCGATTTGTACTTAACTATGACTGTGATATAAACATCAGTCCAGTCAGTTCTGTGTTCTGTCTGTATATAAATACGATGTGGGCGTGAATAAGTATATATATATACAAATCTATATATTCTTGGGCATGACAACACTACTCTCTAAGGAGGTGAGCTAAGCTTGAGTTGTTTTTCTGTTTTACTTTTTTTTATTTAAATATCGAGTGTTGCGTGTAGCCAGATTGCCTGGGCGCGCACGTGTTGCTATGTGTGTGAGTGTGTGTGTGTGTGCGTTTGTTGTCAACGGAAATATGAGATTTGAACAAAATCAATTATAGAAGAAGAAAAAATATAAAAAAGAGAGAGAACAAAAGAAGCCAATTATTGAGGAGGTATATATTATGTATATATTAAATATAGTCGTCATGCAAAGCACCTTTAGTCCAATGAACAATACAGAAATAACAACAAAACAAGAATATGTATGTTAGTGGGTGTAATGCACAGGTATAATTAGGGAAAATGGAAATGGTCATAAGTAGATTCCATATATAGTATATTAGCTAAATTTGTATTTATTTATATACAAAAATTGTAGGGACTGGGACTGTGTGAGATTTTATCGTCTGAAAGCTTTGATCAGAACAGTAGACAACTTTTTAATCCATTTATGAGCAGAGATAACTATTGTAATAGTTAACTCTACTCATTACTATTATTATTTACTATACAGATGTGATAAACAGACAGATATATAGAGGGACAGTTAAATACAATTAGATCAGACAGTTTTATCATCTTTTCAGACAAGATCAATTTTGATCATGTGATTAAATTAAAATGTATGGTATTCCCAAACAAAAAACATTTATGAATGAAATATGGTACATTATGATAAAAAAAATCATTATCTAAAAATATTGCAAAATTAGCATTACAAATATTTTAGGATCATGTAGTATTTTGCGTTTTCCCAAAAACCAGTTATCCCAAATGTATGTGATCATTCCTCATCAATCCTTTGATTTATGGACCTGATGGTAATTTAGAAGCATTTTCTGAATGATAGCACAGAGTTTCAATTGGATTGAGGTCTTTCTAGCAGCCCAGACCAGCCCTTCCATAATAATCTAGCTATAAGCTAGAAATGACGTGAAAATTGCCCACACCATTGGCACTCATACATCCCCTCACCATAACGCTCGAAGGAAACATTTTTTACAGGCATTTTTTATAGAATTCCTCGTCTTTCGAGCGAATCACCGAGTTCGATATGTAAGTAATACACACCTACACAACTACGGCCAATTTCATCTGCCTTGCTGTTAGAAATGGTTTCTTTATTGCCTGTAATAACATATAATTCGATGAAGAATGCTATTACAAGTTACAAGTCTCCCAGGATACGTCCAGATTGGATTCCTCGTTACAGATTTTTGATAATTTACGGAAGTTGACAGTCGGTTTAAACCAATTAACTTTCGCAATACTCCCGTATCTCGTGGATTTACCACATGAGAGTTCCGGTTTGAATAAATTTTAAACTTTTGTTTTGTGCAATCCAAAAATCTTTTCAATCATTTGCCCCGAAGTTCCATTATCGAATTGCTGTATTATTTGCTCTGCTAGCTAAAAATTTGTTGACTGCCCACAATCCATTTTGAAAGTATAATGTTTGTATACGTCTACAATATTTGCAGACCTTAAATCATAATTTACTTGTCCCGATTGCTTTGTTGTCAACTAGGCTCTTGTCTTGTTTTGAAAACGCAAAAAGTACTTCATGATCTTAAAATATTTTTTAATTAAACATGTTTGCAATATTTTAAGATAAAGAATGCTTTTATTATATATTAATATAAAATATTTCATTCATAAATGTTTTTGGTTTGGGAATATCATAGATTTTAATTTAGACACGATTAAAAAATGTCCTTATCGATTATTGTATCCAATAAATATCGATATTATATATTTTTTACAGTAACAATCCTCAATTATTTTTCTGTGTGTAAAAAATGAAATCGATGATTTTTATTAGGTAAACATTAAAAACTTTGATAAGTTCAAATAATAATCTATATCGATGATTAGTTTCGGAAATAACCGATATATATCGATGATTAGTTTCGGAAATTATCGATATCAATTTTTTTTTTCTAGAAATAAAATTAAAATCAATATTTTTGTGTTCAAAATCAAAATCGAATTGTTCCTGGTTCCTGTAAAATCGAAAAAAAAGGTTTGATAAAAAATCGATGAATATTATTTCCAGTAAAAATCGATAATTTTTCCCGTAACAATTGTTTTTTTTTTTAAATTTAAAATCGATTCTTTTGGTAAAAATAAAAAAATATATATTTCCAGTAATAAAATTAAAATCGATATTTTTGTGTTCAAAATCAAAATCGATTATTTTATCGTTTTAAATCGATGATTTTATCAAGTAACAAGAGAATTCGATTTTTTTCTTGTAAAATCGAAAATAATATTCCAGTAAATTAAATTCATATTTTTGTGTTCAAAATCTAAATTGAATATTATATCGTTTTAAATCGATAATTGTATCAAGTAACAATAGATATAGACAAAAATAAGGTTTGATAAAAAATCTCGTAACAATTATTATTATTATTTTTTTAAATTTAAAATTGGTAAAAATCGAAATGTTGAGATAAACATTTCTACCGATGATTTTTTTCCGAAATATTTAGTTAAAATAAAAATAGTTGAATATTTCATAGACAAATTGTAATCGAAATTAATGCTTTGTTCCGATAAAAATATTCGGTTAATATTTTCTTGTAAAAAATCGAAGAAAAAATGTCAGGTTTTGATTATTTTTTTCAGTAAAAATCGAAATATATGTAAACGTTTTTTCGGCAAAAAATTAAATTTTATTATTTCTAGTAAAAAAAAAACGATTATTTTTTATAAAATCTAAATCGATTATTGTTTCCTATAAAAATACATATGAAAATTCGATTATTTTTCCTATGAAAATTGATAAAGATTTTTTATTATTTTCAGTACAAATCGAAATGAATGTAATAATTTGTAGCAATAAAAATTCAAATCAATGATTATTCGATATTCTATTTTATTAAAAAATGAAATCAATAATTTATTCCGTAACAAATCGAAATCGATGAAATTTAATAATCGACATCGTACATAAGTACAGTTAAAATCGAAATCGAAGATTATTTCTGATAAAAAAAACGAAATCGATAAAAATTCCATATCAATTGAAATCTGGGATCTGTGAACGAATTACAGATTTATTCGAATCGATTATTGAAAATATTATTAGAATTAGGGATAGAAACGTACTCTGTTATCAATTGTAATTGAAATCTTGTTTTGATAAAATGTGATGTTAATTTCCTCGAATCGAATTCGATGATTAGTTCTGAAATAAAATAGAAGTCGATTTTTTCATAAATTTGTTCCATAAATCGATAAAAAAAAATCAATGATTAAAAAAAATCAAATTAATGTTATTGATTTTTATCAAAATCAACGAATTAAAATCAAAATATCAAACGACAAAGACGCAGTAGTATAATCTTCTCACCATTTTTTTAAACCAATTATTATATTTTAAAAATTCTACATCGTAAACTATCGTTGTAAATTTAAATCAAATAATATTTTTTGAAAAAATATCAGGAAAAAATCGAAATCGTTGATCTATGAAATAAATATCGATGAATTTGTCAATATAGTGTATTACGATACAACCAATTATTTATAATAAAATCGAAAAAAGGTGAGGGCGCTGTTTTTTGTGTAAAATTTGACTGTTCGGTAATATTCGGTAAAATTCGATAATGTTCAGTAATGTAATGTTCGGTAAAGTGCGATAAAGTTCGGAATTGTCCGTAAATGTTTGGTAATATTCGGCAAAATTCGGTCATCTTCGGTAACAGACTGTCAAGTGTTGCAGTCTTATAAGTCTTACATGCCAATAAATGAAAATAAAACCAGACGCTTTTATAATCGAAATCGAAATAAATAGAAATCAGTGTTTTGTTACGATAACAAAAAGAAATCAATAAATTTTTTATATCAAAAAAATAAATGCTTTTTAATTTCAATATTATTGCATGATTCGAAATATTTCGTAGTAAAAAATCCAAAAAGATGTTCGATAAAAAATCTAAATCGATAAAAAGATAAAAATAAGGTAGGACGACCATCTACCTGTAAATAGAGAAACAAGACAGTCAACATATAGACAGGAACATTAGGATAATCTTCAATGTCATGATTTATACATCAAAATGGATAAATATGTTCGGTACAAATTGAACAATATATCTTCAAATCAGGTATAAGCAAAATATTGATAGTGAAAATAGGTTGCGCGATTATACAATTCATGTAATGAAAGTGTTTTTTTATATTTTACGTACTCAGACCGCCAACAAAACAAAATCTTCTCTAAATAAATTGTGAATGTCAAATTTAAATTTTGCTTCTAAAAAAAAAAAACGGTAGGATAAAGTAAAAGTGTAAATAAAACTCGGAGATTTTTTTTGGTCGATACAAATTGAGATAGGCTTTACAGTTTAAAAAAAGGGATTTCCATAATTTTGTATAGTGTAAGAAATGATGTATTTGTAATAGAGGGTTTATGAGCGAGTGATTTCTGAATTAGATAGTGCTAGTAGGGTATTTCTATCTATATCGATGAAGTCTGGAATGGTGCGATGATTTTTTGATAGGGTAATTATCAGATTTGTATTTTTGGCATAATAAAAATTAGACAGTAATAGTAGAGATTTAAAAAAAAACATATGAACTGAGATATTACATTTTAAAACAAATAATTAATAATATATTTTCAAATTAAATCTTTATCTATTGATTTTGATATTTCATATGAACAAACAAAAATCTTTACATTGACCAGACATCTGTATAAAGCACCTAATTAGTAACCTCCTTTCCAAACTAAATATTACAACGATGAAAATAAACGATCACATTCAATATATAAACCCAAAATGTAAAATCTATCATCCTGCGAAAGGCGCAGAATTACAGCAAAACGCAACCACCATCAGAGCATGCATGGATATTTTTCATTGTCCAGAATGGTTATGTGGGTATTGCTCAAACAGGGATCTCTTCTCGTTATCGCATCCACCATCAATTTTTGATTATAATTAATTCTACTTAAAATACAACACATAGTTTAATGGGTATAAGAAAACTCAATAGTTTTTATAATGTATTACATAGAAAAGGAAACAAAACAAAATAATTCAAACAAACATACATATATATATAGAAAATGAACCAATGTTTAATATAGAAATGCCACTGGATTATGTGATGTGAAGGCCACAAGGGGACGCGCGACATATTATACAAACAATCTTTGTACTGGGTAAAAATCAATGAGCACACACATGACCTTCAATCGGAATTCAATGGATTTTCTATAGAGGCAACAAAACAGAAGTAAAAAAAAAACTACACACATTAAACAAACCATAGAAACGCCCTAGAAAATGCAGGAAAACTATATATAGTTCCAAAAATGGACAACATAGTTTTCCCATAGTTAATAGTTGTAATTTATATAAATATATTGAAGACTAAACGCCGCGCCGTGCTCGCGCGATTGGCCAGAAGGAGTTTTTTAGAATTAAAAAAAAAACAAAAGAATTCAACAAAACCAAACCATTGTAAAGAAACAAACAAATCTGATTACACATCATCAACATAGACATAGACTCTTTCTATCTCTCTCTCGCTATATCTATCTCTCACACTCTCTCGCTGCTGCGCGCCCCCAACTGTCGCTCTGTCGCGCGCATTTTATAATAAAGATATTATTTTTATTTATAAAAAAAAATTGTTTCGATTTATATTATGTTTGTTCGGAGAGGCCCCGGACCCGGACTTACTAGTTGTTTGGCAATCATCATGACCGTCTTCAGTGAGAATTTTCGGCCACACAAATTGAAGAGATCTTCGAGCGATGGTCCCAACAGTTCTAATACCATTGCATTGTACCTGCCGCCACACGTTCCTAGGTGATAGACGCGCGGAACTCCCTCTGGACATTTTGTATTATTTGTTATTGGTTTCGATAAATCTGTATCGGGAACTATAATATACAATTGACATTGATGTATCAACGAGAAAAAAATTTAGGAATTGAGGAATTAAAAAAAAAACAAAAACAATCGCATTTTGTAAATGTGTATGTGTGTGTTAATTTTGTGTATGTATGTATGTGTGTATGTGTGTATAGCTCGTATTCAATTGTATGTGAAAATATATAATTTATTATTTTGATTGGAAAAGTATAATAATTGTATCAAACCAAAAATTAAAACTGTTTTTATTTATAGGAAGGAACAAAAAGCAGGGTTTGAGTATTTAAATTGAATGCGAAATAAATGCAAAACAAGTGCGCATACTGTACAACGACCACGTGATACGGTTGACCACCTCCTCTTTGTAGGTGCGCACATGTATATCCACATAGGGTGGGCAGTGTGGGGGTGGGGTTGAATGGAATGAAATTACAGTGTGACCTAGTTTAGGGAAAGTTCGGCTAAACTGGTTTGCTTCTGAATTGAACGGTGTTTCTGTCGAATAACAATTTGCACATGAATTCCTTGGAGTTTTGTGATTAGAATCGAATGGACCGACAAATTACAGAAACTATACTTACACCGCATTTCGAGAGCTAGCCACTGTTTGATGAAATACTCGAATTGAACCTTTCATTTCACATATGATGCAAGTTAAGAAAACACAATTTATATTGCAGAACAAAGTAGCAGCCCCCACACCTGCTTACATTTTGCGCAGTTATACTATTTCATTTGCAGATTAAAAATAAAAAAAGAAAACATGGCCTCAAAAACAAAAAAAAAAAAAAAATCATATAATTCGCGTACAATTGAACAATTTATACACATATAAAATTGGACAAATATATTTTTTTGAATTGATTGACAGTTATGGTATCAAAGTGCTTACCTTGTGATCCTAGTAATTTGTAAAACCTATATTCTAAGTGTAGTTGCGGAGCCTTCGACTTCATCGGCTCCATTTTAATAGCTACGTGCTCATTGTTGTAGAGGTTTTTTCCTGTATAGAAAAAGAAACGTAAACAAATTAATTATTCATTGATCATAATGAAACGTCGTATATAGTTAATATAAGATACTGCCTCGGTATTATGGAAAAAATGAAAAAATTGTTGTAGGGATTTATGGTCACGACATTAATACACAAAATTTACAAACATTTCGAAATGTTTTTTTTTTTGGTTAAAATAAATCGTCCGAGAAAACATAAAAACTCCACCAATAAAGATAATTGCGGTCTAAAAAAATAAATAAATATGTGTTCCAATAAATTCAATAATTATCTCCTATAAATTTAAAAACGTGCACCGAAAAATATAATTGTGCGCCGAAAAATATATTTAAAAATGTGCTCTAAAAATACAAAAATGTGATCCAATAAATTAAAACATTTTTTTTTAATTTTTTTTAGAACATTTTCTAATTTTTAGGAGCACGTTTTTGATTTTTTTGGACCACAATTTTTTGTATAGATGCACAATAGAAGGTCATTTTTTAATTTATTGGATCAACATGTTGTTATTTTCTTACGTTATTTCACATGAGATTAATGCACAGTCAAAGAGAAAAACAATAATTTGTTCGAAATTGTTTTTCATATATTAGTTACCCACGTAACCACGTCTAAAATATAATTTCTTCCGACCTCAAAATAAGGCTGTTTGCGTCAACTCTTAAGCTTTAATAAGTAACGAACCGATTAACCCTCTCACTGTTAACCCTATGCTCACAAAACCAAAAAAATACCTTTTTGTCCTATCTTCCTAAAGGGTTGTTGAAAATTATGCATTTTTTTAATGATAGTTTAGTTTACCTATTGATTAATATCTTAAAACACACTCTAGCCACCTCTTGTAACGATTTTTTTATAAAATTTGTGTCAAACTTTGACCCCTTGTCCCCTTTTTTGGGTCGTGGCGGGATCCCCTTAAAGGGAGATAGGGCGGAAATCCGCGGAGGCGCTGGTAGCTATATTGGACATTTGCCAACATTTCTTTGAACTTTTTTTCATTTTTATGAGCTGCTTCCAGTGTTTATATTGGTTTTAAACTTTCAGCAATTTTCTTTGAACTTTTGATAACTTCTAGAGACTGCTTTTTGTGGTTAATTTTTTTCAGATTTTCCACTATAGCCAGAATATGTTTCTAAATTGAAAAGTCCCAGGCCTAAAACATAAAGACCACATGGAAATGTATCAAGTACTTTGGTTTTTACAGCTGACAAAACGCCTCAATGTTTATTATCATAGAAAAAAGCGAATTTCGTGTCCTCATTAAATTTTATTATTTTAGAGGAAAATCGGACAAATAAACGAAGGAAAAGCAACTCTACATCTTTTAAGCGAAGAAAAAAACTCATTTTCACCAAGACATCGCACCAGATCACAAAGCAGTGATAACAATGACCAAACCGACCGAATTGGGATACGAAATCTTTCACCAGCCTCCATATTCGCCAGATATGGCCCCGTGTCACTATTATCTGTTCCTCAACCTGAAAATATGGCTCGAATGAAAAGGTGATAGCTGATACAAAAGCCTATTTTGAGGAATTTGACAACGACTACTATAAAAAGGGTACATCAATGTTACTTTTGCACCGACGTGCAGCATTTCGAAAATGCATTATTGCATTGTTCTTGTGCGCAGTAATTACATTTGTTAAAAGGAGTAAACTGCCCTTAAAATGAGTTATGTATGGTCAAAGTTTGTGAGCTAGTGTCAAAGTTTAAATATATTGTTAAATTTGGAATTAAATCCACTAAAATATATTTCTGTTACTGTTGTTTCGTTATATTAAATATAATGTGCTGTTTTTGCATAAACCTAATAAAGGACAATATTCCTATTTTTTTTTTTTTATAATCTGCCTTCGAACCGGATATCTACCCAGACTCTTTACACCAGAACTCTTCTCGTTTTGGTGTTTCTTTATATTTATAATAAGCTAGTTTTGCTGATTGATGTAAAGCCAATAGCCAATACCCATTACCGTGTACATAAATAGTTCATCATTGATTCTGATCAATCAATATCAACACAGTCACAGTTCCCGTCAAAACTCTCCCTCGAAGATGTCGACTGCCAAATTAGTTTCCAAACGCAGTTTCTGTATAGCTGCAATTACTCGTGCACATAAATGGTCGAAGGTTTCCGCCGAAGATACTACAATCGCATTGGCTGCTGGAGAGCAACTGAAATAATTTCCTCGAACTACGTCAGGTAGTAATATGAATCGTTATTATCTCCTGAGGGATCAAACATGCAAGAGCAGCTACGACTTCCGCGGAACGAAATTCTAAAGTTCGACGGAAATAAATATTTTGTGTTGGCAATCATTTCATGCATTTTTTTCTACTCAAAGCTAAATTTGAGCGGATCGCAAAAGTTGCATTATCTAAAGAGTAACTGGTATCACTGATGCGAACTATGTTGAAGATTGGAATGCGTTGTTTTCCCGCTACGATAATCACAGAGCTATTATTAACGCACAGGAGAAGGTCAACCTCCTTTGCAGGCAGAATGGTCTGCACATCTTCGACAACTTGATGATAATACGTTTCGTGAGACACTTCAAGCGTTAAAAGCACTAAAATTACCAACAGGGCATTGGGATGTGCTCTCAGTATTTTTACTATCTATCTACTAAAGCTATCTCTGCGATCTATTAGAGAAAAGATGTCGGTCCCTAGAGGCCGTTAGCTGCGCTATATCTGTCAAGCCAAGAACGTCTTCTTCGCTCCCAACAAAACCAGGTTTATCACACTTCGTAAGCAGTCGGAACGCACCTACACAAATTCTGTATAAGTTCGTGTCCAATCACCTTCAGGAACGACAGATATTGCAGGAGCTTCACTTGACTCAGTATCACTAGCAACATTTGTCACTGAGAACTTTGTACAGCGTCTTAGACATCCGAAGAAGGCGATCTCTGTTCCTGACAATGGCCTTGGGAAAGCTTCATCTGGAATTTCTTATGGGCTTACCGAATTCAAGCTACGCTCCTGCTCCTGCAGTGTATTTGAGACAAGGTCAAGACGCTAATTTTTCATCATTTAACAATCACATCAGAGCTGAAGTTGTAGAGTTATTTTGCGATTTTGAGTGGGCTTCTACGAATTTGGTGATGATGATGATGATGATAACGATGATTACTTTTTGAAATTGAATTGAAATTTTTAGAATTTTTTTTATTTATTCATCAAAATATATTTTGTCGCCTTTAAAGTAATCCCCATTGTTTGCAATGCACATGTGAAAACGGCGAAACCTTTCTTCCATGCACTTCTGGTAGGCCGATTCTGGTATGGCCTTTAGGACGCGCTGCGAATTCCGTTTGATGTCATCAAT
>JANSTU010002672.1:0-18453 GCA_027564075.1 Bolitophila hybrida
GCTCGATTCTTGGATCGCGTCAAAAGACCAGTCGTTCTTTCGCCAGGGAATCCGTTTGTTGCCCGAAAGATGGGATACGATAGTAGCTTCACACGGGCAATACTTTGAACATTAAGATTGTTTTGATATTTGAAATCATGAAAAAATGAATTTACCTTTAAAACTTAGTTGTAGACCTATTATATATATATAGTATATTTTAAAAATCTTTATATTGTGTCAATTAAAATGAAAAATTTTATCCTCTCACCTCAGCTCTTGTAGTTGTAGTTCGCACTGATTTTAAAATTTAAACCGTAACCGACGCGATCTCGGGAATTATTTATTTGCGCGCGCACTTTATATGCTGGCACACATATGCACTAGAAGATGCTTCGGCGTCTCAAAGATGGCCACCAAACGGGAGTAACTGGTGGCTGAATATACGGCCTCGTAACGGAACTGGATTCCTCTTCTCGAAAACGGGTCTGACGGGTATCGTCTTCAAATGGGAACTTCTTGAAACTCACGGGAAATAAAGGCCAGGTATCTTCTTGGTAGAGGACTGTATTTCGCTCTTAGTTAACGGTGCACTTTTCACTCGGATCACTTTACTTTCGCGTGAAAATAAATAATTTTAGGCAGATATGCAGCAGATAATATAAAGAATTTATACATATCCTTTAGATATTCTCCCCTTGGGATAAGGCGGGGAGGCAGGCCGCGGTTTGTACTGGAACCTGGATCTGGTGGAACATTTCACCCTTGTATACTACCACCGAATACAAGGGTAAAATGTTCCACCAGATCCAGGTTCCAGTACAATCGTTAAGTGGATGTCATCGGTGAAGAAATCTAGTGAAATCTGAAATTTCTATTTTTTAAATATACATTAATTCATGTAGCGGAAGGGAGAAATTTGACAACCTTATAACAATAATTAAAAGGTCACTTTGTATATTGTATATCTCTCAATATTCTCTTCGCCTACTTTCTACTCTTCCTATGCACTTTTTCTCTATAGGTTATTCACTTCTTGATCTTTTTTTATTTAAAAATTTTATAACGTCATAACGTCTACGAAACTCGATACTAGCCTTTCTAAACATGATTTACTAGTAGTTCGATATCTATGCTCGGCACCAATGTCTAAATATATATCTAGCACCAGTATATAAAAGAAAGCTCATCAAAATCAATTCAGTGAATATACTGAATGACGCCCGAATACTGCCCTGGAAGAATATTTATTTCTGTAACAATATTAATGATATGTTGAGGATTTTCGAGCAAAACGCCAACGCACTTATTGACGCACCGCTTGAGCTTTATAAAGCTCCCGATCCTAAATATGCCTTATGATATGGTTCAGCATAAACTTAAAAATCGCGCTAAATTCAAGCGTCAACATCTTCGCTCCTAAAATATACCGTGAAACCTAGTATTCTATGGCGAAACTTGAAAAACCTTGGTATTATTTATTCTGGTAACGAGTTACCACCCTTTTCGAATGAATATTTTAATAAGTATCTGCTATTTTCTTTTCCTGCCTCAACAAATAATAGCTCAATTTTCAACACTTATACGAAATTTCCTTCCGTCCAATTTTTTCATTTGATTTAATTTAAACAATTTTGGTTAACTCTGGCGTCCCTCAAGGTTCTGTTATATACCATTATCTATTTTCATCGATGATCTAAATTTATTCGGAATAACCTCGATAAATCTATTGCTTGCTCTTCTATTCCTACTCGCGCTCTTTTTCCAATTATGTAAGATGGTAAAGTCTTACCCTTTTGCAACAGTGCCAAGAATCTTGTATTAATAATGAACAACAATTTTAGTTGGACCAATCACCAATCTTTAATTTCATCAAAATTGTTTTCTGGTATTATAAGTCTTTATGTGTCATTTTTTACCATGAAACTAACTGTTAGTAAAAGCTTTTATTATACCAAATTTATCTTATTCTTATATAGTCCTTTCAGCCATGTCTGTCTAGAGCTCATAATTCATGCACACGCTTTGTATTTCGTTTACGCAAAAATGATCATAATGGTGTTTTTAACAATAATATTCTACATTGAATACCTTATGTCCTAACTAAAGCTTATCAAGATTGATTGGAGACAGACTCATTCGAAATTTTTAAAAGGGAATGTTATTCTTATTTTTCTTTCTTTATTTTAAGAGAAGCTTACTAATCTACTATCTATTTTCACTTTTAACTGTATTAGATTTCACCAACCCAGTGTTACTCTTGCACAGATACATTCTTTTCTAACTATGTTTCTACGATCTTTTCTTTTAAAGGGGTTCTCTTACTAAATATTAATGTGCAAGATACCTTCACTCCGCTGCCAAAAATGATTATTCAATATCAAATTGTATGAAGCTTATGTTTTTTAATGAAATCAAATTTCCCACTAAAAATTACAACTAACTTTTGTTTAACAATATTATTTACTTTTATTTTGAAAAAAAACATAAAATAAGAACTTAAGTATTTTATTTTGTTCAAAACATTAATTAAGCTAGCCGAAAATCTAATCTTATTTGAACTTATTATTAATTCATATCATCCACTTGTATATGTGCCAGACATATTAAGGCATGATAAAGACAGTGTTGAAATATTACAATCGAATTATCAATTGTAAAATACTACTTGAGATATCTAAAACCATGCTCTAAAATTGGGTCGATCGGTAAAGTTTTCAGTTGTATTCATAACTACAAGTAGAGATGTTGCGGTTAACTGTTGTTTTCAGTGTTCTTTGTGTGGCCGTTTACGGTAAATTTTCGTTATATAATACTTAGTAAATACTAAAGGTTTTTTTATGTTATAGGTGCAACCATTCCAAATGACTTAAACCGAGAGTTTTTCCCAGCTCTCGGTGAAGGACGTATTGTCGGTGGTCAAAACACAACAATCGAAGAGTTCCCGTGGCAAGTATCAATGGTGTACAATGGCAGACATCGTTGTGGTGGCTCCATTGTAAGCCCAACCAAAATTGTAACTGCCAACCATTGTGTACGCGGTACTATTGTTCGATTTATGGGGGTCCGTACAGGCTCCTCATGGCGCCTTGAAGGTGGAACCATTACGCCGGTCGCCCGAATCATCGAACACGAGGACTACAGCATTCCATCACAATTCAACTTTGATATTGCATTGCTTTTCCTGAGAAATCCTCTTGTTTATGGAGTCGGTGTTCAGCCCATTGCACTACCACAACAAGATGTTAATCCAGTGGCTGGATCGATATCTCGTGTTTCCGGATGGGGTGCACTCGTACAGGGAGGAGCATCACCAAACCAACTTCAATATGTAGAAATTCCAATTGTATCGCCCGAGGATTGTGCTCAGGCGTACAGAGGTGTTTCGATTACCGCAAATATGATTTGTGCTGGCATCATTGGCGTTGGAGGTGTTGACTCTTGCCAAGGAGATTCCGGTGGACCATTGGTCATTGATAATGTCTTGCACGGCGTTGTTTCATGGGGAAATGGATGCGCTCAGCCTAATTATCCAGGCGTTTACGCTCGCGTCGCAAATTTGCGTAACTGGATCGACAGTTATGATTTCTAAATTTTTTTTTTCCGTTATTGAATTGTAAATATCAAAATATATTTTCGAGAAGTAGAGATCTTGGACTTATTGGTTTTTCAAATTAGTTTTAACTAAAATCGGCGAAGGGTGAGTGAAAAAACTAAGGTCATTCATTTTTGAAAAATCATTACTTTATAACCAGCTTTCAACGAATACAGATTAGATGTAATTGACTCGATTATTCTAGTTTATATTATATATATAAAAAAGTACACTACAAAAAAATCATAACAAAAATATTATTTTTTTACAATCCTTTATACAAAGATTGATTGACATGTACTAAATGTTTTTTTGATCAATTGCATGCCGTCGGTTATCTGAATAAAAATAGTATTAGTGTGTGCCTATCGATCCTTCGGACCTCACGTCAAAGCAATAGTTCTACAAAAAACTCTTGGCAAATCTCGGCGCTATTTTCCCCGCTGAAATTATTGTCACTCTTGGAGATTTTATCCCATGTTATACGAAAGCGTGAGGGAACTGAATGAAAACAGTATCGTCTTTGTCGAGCTGTGCAACACTCATAATCGCAGTTACATTATTAACCCACAAGATCTGACACAGTCTCTCATAGGTCTCCCCTGACTGCGAGACGAAGAACCTGATAGTCCACTTCGCCATCTCCTAAAGGTAGCGAAAGTGTCAAATTGAGGTAAAGAACTGGCACAGAGCAGACGTTGGGAGCGACTATACCACCTCATGGTGGAAACACTGAAGTTTCGAACGGCAGGTGTAGTGCAATGGCGACCTAATCGATTGCTACACTCCCCCTACTCGTAACAATCCCTGAGATTAAATAACGGTTCTGCAGAGAAAACAGCAATTAAGCACTTTCTGGAAATTGGGAATGCTTTTGGAACGCTTTCCGCAGCAGTGCGGAGGAGGTCGTCAGTGCACGGCACCGCAGTCGAGTCCCTGGCGACTCATTATAGAGCGTCGGCAACTCATTCAGCTTGTTAGGCGCCAAGGTCACCCAACGAAGCACCCGTCTCAGTGCAAGTTCTACGGACAGAGTGTCAGTGGATCGGTCACACATTGCGGCACGGTTTGGACAACATTCAAGTCGTAGCACAGGTAGACCGAAAACGACGTAGAGACGCACAGTTGCACGTGTTTTAGCGGATTTTACTGGACGGCGATGAAGGCCTCGAGGGCTTATATTCAGTACGTTCAATCTATATTTTTTCTGAAAATGACTGATGGAAAAATATTATCAATTCTAGCATATTTATCAAATTCAATTTTTTATTTTGTGATTAAACCATTAAACATTAAAGATATTAAGTTTATACAATTAAAATTTATACATATAGCAGATAAATTTTAAGGTAAGGTTGAATAATGGATAATAATATGAATAATGATAAGGTGTGAGCAGCAACATACCGTTTTATATCCTGCATTGCAACGTATTGAAATGGATCATAATGGCGAGGGCGAACGGATTAGGTGATCGTTGGCCTTAGAAATAAACGTAGGTATAGTTCGGCATCAAACAAACGCAACTAAAATGCGACCGGACGGTAGACGGCTAATGGATTTAAACAGAATTCCCAAAAGCCATCATAAATAATGGGTCCAATGTGATTATCCGAAACATGTAAATAAATCAAGGTAGGACACAAAAATCAAGATTAAAAAACAAACAGTAGAAAACTCCATAACACACTTATAATTTATATTGAAACTAACCCACAAATATGAATCTTGAAGTTTGTCGATTCATGTTCCTCTCAATTATATCTTTTCATATTTCAATGGTTAATAGAGGTTGGTTAAGTGAAAAAAAAAAAACAAAAAACTCGCACAAACATTTTTGAATGCATATTTTAATAACAAAATGGATAGTCATTATTGTCGTAAAGATACCAAAAACTATACATAGCTGCAACTTTTAAAACTAAACCTGATATAAGTTTTATATTTAAAATGTTTAGAGCAGCAGGTAAAACCGTTTTCAATTTATACATTTTCTGTTTCTGATCATAATTTGGGTCTTTTTATGCCTCGCAAAGGTCAGTGCGATACATGTGTAAGTTTTGAAAGTTTCAATGAAAAATACGATTTACACATTAAAAAAACAAAGCGGTCAATATGAGAAGCAGCAAGACTAGAAGGACGACGTTATTACAATAAATGCGCAAGCTGGCTATGCCCTGATATAAACGCATCAGCTTTTTATTATAAACAGCATCTACAAGTGCACAATTTTACGGGTAATATTCTTGCCACCCGTTAGTGTACGAACTTCTGGTGGACCGAAACGGATGGAGATCTATCTGCTGCGACTTTTAATTCATGTGGATTACACCATTTAAATTAAGACTCCTAACCATCGGGGATGTGTAGCACAGCACAAACAGAACATTAGCATGAGCTGACCACTCGTGTGAACCCGTAATGGTCAATGAATCCGGTATGCGGCATCGCACACTGGCCCTATGTCCCACAAGGGATTAAATGATCCAATGAGTGATATTCCCGAATAGGCTTTGTAGACATTTCTTCCAGCCGTGGTGACAATATTGGGTTTCTTCACCAATATTTCTAATGATGACTTCTTGCGGAGTTTCCAAAACTGTACTTGGATCTTTCGGCACCATTTTTTACCTCTGTGTTTATGAATGTCAAAAGATCTTTCAGTGTCAGTTCTTAAACTTGATCGGATTTTGAATTTTTTCTTCATTTTCGACCCTTCTGTACTTATTCCATCATCGCAATATTTCATGTTGAGTTCACTAATACCATTATTATAGTCTATATAATTAAACATAAATAAATATTTTTTGGCGCCAATGTTGATATTGCTGCATAAATAATATATGTGCCAAAAATGTGCATTATCTGGCAAAAAATGTTAATTGAGTTAGCTAATTTACATTAAGATAGCATTCAACTTATTGAAAACAAAAAGCAATAAAAGTTTAAGTGCGAGCTATGATTCAAATCTAGAGCATATATAATTAACTCAAAATGTCCACTTCATTGTGTTCACATCGTCGTTTCTGTGATTGACACTTCAGTGCTTAAAAGCCTAGCGTTCTTTGGCTCTCGAGCTGCTCTATAGAGCTTTTGAGTTGTATAGAGTTTGAACAGGGTCTACACATGCATACATATACATATATTCTCTGCAAGCAAATTGCAACATGAGACGCGCGAGAGTTCTGCCATTCGTACATACGAGTATATACACATACACGGTATTCAAACATTTCTGAAGTATCATCGCGATGAGCGCGTTCAAAGTAAATGCATACATGTACACAATGTTCATACATATGTGTGTGTGTATATGATGTTGTGTACTCGCAGCATATAAATATGTAGCGTTCGCGAGATCTATTTCGATTCGTTCATTTGTGGCGTATAGTCGTTGGCATCAATGACATACTCAAAAACGCACATACACACACAAACGGCCGTAAAGAAACTTCAAAAATAATTTCATTGAAAACTTGTTCAATGAAATACTTCGAGAAAAAGAATCTTTGTGAATCTTTTCATTGCGCATATATATTTAAAAATGTGTTTTTTGTGGTCTCACGGCGGATGCCAAGATGCCCATTAGTGTTTATATGCTCGCTTTTCCGTGCCGTTGAGATCTCAAAGAAAAGCCGCGCATATAATATATCTAATACGAACACACTTTCAGAAAATGTTCTCTTATGAGAGTTATAATGTAATGGTTTACAGTTGTATAACGAGTCTGTGAGTGAGGCCACATCCACATGTCATAGAGCAATTTCAGCACCCATATATTTCAACATGACCGCATACTCTAATAACCAAATTCTTCAAGTGTGACGATGCTCAAGCACTGCATTTCTGAATCAGCATGAATCTATACAGAATTAAGGATAATACGTGCACTTTGTTGTTGGCCAAGCATAACGTTCCATTTCCATGTGTGTATACTGTATATGGCTGCGTGCATGTGTATACTTGTCATTTTGACTTTCGTTGGTGTGTGCGTTCGTGCTCGTTAGATTGAAGCTTTAAGCTCATGTCGTTCTATATAACATTTATATAATTCCATGGTGTTTAGAATTCTAGTGTGTTAACTTGCATGTTCTTTGTCACATTCAGTTTCTCGAATCAATTTGAAGTGAGAATTAGACTGAAGCCGTTCCGTGTGACCGGCGGAAATTTGTATATTATACAAAATTTAACTAATAACTAATTACAAATAAATATATCAATTTAAAGCACCCTCTGATCCTGTTCACACAATATAAATTCACTCATAAATCATTGAATCGTACAAAATAACTGATCGCATAGCATCGAAACGCCAGCGCTGCGTCGCGACGCCCGCATCGTCTTGGAATACATAATGTAATTTACAAAGAACATATACATATATATATTATACAGTACACACTCAATACCGATGTGCTCAGATAAAGAGAAAAATGATTTAAACTTACGATGGATTTCAATTTCAATCAGATTCCGCAATCAATTGTCTATCTCTTTGAAGGTATCCATTGGGCCGTGTCTGATCCGTTATAAGATGTGAATAAAGAGGTTTTGCATTTGAGTGTATATTATATGGAATTATTATGTGCCCGTTATAGAGCCGGTTAGCGATGTATATATATTTATATGTATATATGGTGTTATGCAGTGCATTTTAATGACATTAAGGGTTGAACAGGACCGGATAATTAAATGCGGGGAGCAATTGGTTTCATTGAAATTGAGATACGTTTAGTGAATATTTACGGTGGTTAAATAATATATGAATACAATATTCGATTTTAGATAAATGTCGTTTGAATATGAATCGTTTTGGAAAAAAAAGAAGGGTCTTTTGGATTAGGATTTAGGCTTAAGTCAAATATATTTAGTAACACGTTTTTTATTTTCCTTTTTGTCCCATTTACTTGATTTTTTTTTTTGTTTTTTAAGAGTTGTTCGATACTTTTTTAAAAAAAAACAAATAATTAATACATTCGAAAAGGGGTACAGAAGTTCTATATCGTCATACATTTGTTCCACTTAGTGCTTTAGGACTTTGCCTTTCATTTGGCACCTTTTTTTGTAACCTACCGCTATAGTTCTATGCCCCTATTGCCCGCAAGAGTAATGTGTAAGATATATACTTAATACTATATAGCTACAATACAATAAGCTAAGTTCGGTCTGACTATAAAGGCCCAGTTTGGGAAATGGTGGAAATTCTTTCAATAAACGAGGCTTGACATATTCAATTCGCAAATCACATATGTATGTTATTTTCAATTAATTTGAGGACAACAATTTTTTCCACAAACATCACATCTTGTCTTAGTCTTCTTGTCCTCTTTTTTTTAAAACCTGACTTCTGGCCTATAAAAATAATGATATCATTAAAAAAAAAATTAAATTAATTAATTGCATTATGAATGTTCGCTGATTAATCACATAATACAATTTACATAAAAACAAGTTACATAAAACAATTTACATAAAATAATTTGCATAACAAAATAAATTTAAAAACACAACTAAAATAATCTTGTGAATTGCAACCTATCCCGTTAAACTCTGGAAGTCTGCTAGTAATTTTGGGTCTAAATGTCATGTCGGTCTTTTAAATGACCTTAAGACCAACGCTCTTTTACTTTATTGTTTTGCACCTTTTGAATCACGCTTAGGTAAAAGATGTGTAAAAGATTTTATGTAAATTGTGTTATATAAAATGTTTTATGATAATTGTAAATTGAAGACATTACATCCGTTATGGGTCCAGTCGGTATGTCGTTGGTCGGATGCTATGTGGAGGTGCCATAGCTTGAAAAATATAAATTAGGCATAGCGGATTTGTACGTATCCGAATTTATGTGTGAATTTTTTAATTTAATTTTCTAGTACCAATTTCTAGCACATTTTTGAGCCACTTAGGCCTCATCAGAATAGCTTGTGGTGTTGCATTTAATTACGGGAACTTCTGTGGAGAAGCCATATAATTAATGAGTGTGTGTAATTAAATTATTATAGAAAATAAGGTAATGAGGAAGTTAAATATTTTACGAACAATTAGTTCGCACCAAATACGCAAAGCTATTATGTGTATGCTATTCACATGTTTAAACATTTTTTATATGCAAAATTAAAGAAATTACAAGGACAAAGTTCACAGAGTAGAATACATAATTTTTACGATATATAGGAACAAAATCAGAAATTTAAAATATTTTTAATTACCACTGCCGGATTAATGGTTATCTGATGGATTGGTGTCAATTCACAAATCAAGTCTTGCACCATCAATTAATGATACGCTAAACAGGTAACCGCTGACTGTTTCAAGATCCTGACTAAGGATTAGAGACAGTTATTGGATTATCACAATCCCTGAGAAATATATCATAATATATATCATACTTAGGACTGAGAAAGCAAGATACCTCCAATCTTCTGGATCCAATTGATCAGTCGAAAAACAGCCACACCTCTAAAGCTAAGCTAAATGCAAAAAGATGGCCAAATAGGGAAAAAATAATAAAAATGGGAAGAAAAACAGGAAATAAAATCAATTAGTTACAGCTGATGTGATCAACGACAGCACAACGTCCACCAAATAGACAGGCGATTAACTTTAAATGGCAGCGATACTGGGGAATCTGCGCCTTAATATTCAGTCTTATGTGCGATTCAATCCCATACCTTCAAAAAATAGGCCAAGTCTGGGATTGTATTCAATTTTATTGTAGAGATTGTTGTCGAGGACACGATATGATCCAGAAAGTT
Source organism: Bolitophila hybrida (assembly GCA_027564075.1). NCBI lineage: Eukaryota > Metazoa > Arthropoda > Insecta > Diptera > Mycetophilidae > Bolitophila > Bolitophila hybrida. Next base: position 10,331 of record JANSTU010002672.1, read on the forward strand.
AATTTTTTCTATGCATATTTATTATTCTTCGTACATTAGACTTCATGTTCATGGTACAAATTTACGTAAAATATTTTTAGCGTCACCTTCAATTTTCTAATTATATCAATATCTTAAACGTAATCACTTGTTTTTTATGACTGCATCAGCTGTACCGTTTCTACAGTAAAGTAACATAGAATCATCGACCTGCTGGTCAAAACATATTATTTGTAACGCTTGGACAATTTAAAATATTATTGAATGACAATCCACAGACATCTCGACGGATATATTAGCGCAGCCAGTGTTTACACTGCACCCGTGGTCTCTTCTCAGGGAAAGACCAAAAGCCTCTAATTACAATTCAAGCTACCATGTGCGAAAGTTCATCTAATTCTAATTACATTAGTTCCTCTGGCAGAGTAATCAATTTGACATATCTGATATATATAACGGTTACTAAGGCTGCTACGTCCAATAAATTATAGAAAACATCATTTGCCAGCGTCGAGTTTGACGAGAGCAAGTATAAATGAACACCGTAAACATTTTCAAATTGCGTTCAGTGATATTTTGAAATCAACAACATCACACTATCATATCCATGCCCAAGCCCAGAACTTTGATCACCACAGCCTGTATATAATATTAAATTTAAGTGGATAACCCGTTGCACTATCGTTGATCCACTATAACTTTAATCCATATTTAGCACGGCATATATACTGACGAAATCTGTTGTAACATTTGGAATTTTGTTTGCAAACAATGTTTCATTTATTCCAGTCATAAAAAAATGAACTGGCTGTAGAATGTGGCGATCGGATGCCACGGCGACCAATTGAATCATCGAAACGAAGTAAGATATTTAGCGTGTGGTACTCATCACAGCACGAAGTATTGGATGTCCTTAGCTGGGGTCCCAATCAATATTCTGAAGTATTCGTGTAGCCCGTTCAATGTCAATGGATTCCAAACAAGTTGCTTTGCTCGAATTACATTTAATTTTATGTTTACATCATTGGCCTTTTCATTTCTGTATTTGATAGTTTCGTTTTTTATTTGATTATTAAAAATTCGATTGAAAATAACGGAAACAGACGCATACTTCAGATTTACAAATATATTACATCCTTGAATACGACTTCATACGCTAGGTCTTTATTATTGTCCTCATACTCATCTAAAAAACACACAAAACAAAAACAGCATTCGAATGAATGATTTAAATAAAAAACAAATGCATTTTTTTTATTTTTTATTTTTTTATAAAAATATTTGCCATAGCATAAAACACAAGAAATAGTACCCTCTGGCCAACACCTTTTGAAACACGCTTAGTAGGGATGATTATGGGTGTATGGAGTTTTATTAAAACTAAAAAAATTATAAATAATGAACCTAAGACATATGTTTGAAGGGATTATAGGAAAAGTTGTTTTCAAAAAGTTGTCAATATATGTTTTTCAGAAAAAATAGTATTTAAGAATCTACATTGTGTAAACAAATAATTCAATTGTTACTTTTTTTTATTAATAACAAAATAACTCAAAAACCGTGGCAAGTACTAGAACCAGGTTCTCTGGAAGATGCCCATTTCTAGGATTATATGTACCTATTCCATTTAATACATTACTAACAATAAGAGAAGTATTATGCCACCTTTAATATTCACAAAATGACGTCAATCCTCCACGACCAGACTTTCTATCAGTTGCGAAACAAACATCTATTACATCGTGTCGCATCAACAAAGTGTGGTAATGATGAAAGATCAACTTAAAAAGCGTTCTGTTCTTACTAAAGCCAGTAAATAGCGGCACGTTACTCCTGTGTATAAAATAAAGGTAACACAGTTTGTAGCAGATTGTTCCAAAATATTCGACATTGCAGCCTGCAAATGCAAATTTGTATTTGCCAAAAAGAGCACAAGGTTCCGAATGCTGATAGAGAGTTCTTAGAGGACCAACGAAATAAGCGCAAGATGTCCATCGGAGATATAGACTTCAAAGAAGAAGCGCGAAAGACAGTAAAATGTATGCATATGCAATCTTCTGTAATAAACGGAAGCGCTAAATGTTCATGAACGTTAAGTCTCAGGACGAATTCTTATAAGAAATACAGTAGATCAGAAACATGTAAATGAATCGCCTCGAGCTGGACCTTCACCAACTTCACATGGGTTTTTGACATTGGCACGGTATGGTACATCGTACAGAGAGGCTACAGCAATTGCTACAGCGATACTTCAAGATTACGGCATTGTAAATGAAGAAGACAACACCGACGATATAGATCGTAAAAAGGTACGACGTTCTCGGTTGAAGTAACGCCATGATGAACAAAGTGATCTAGAATACGATTGGGTTGCTTTTTGATGGTAAAGACACAAACACTGATAATCGTCGACAAACATTATCTGTTTTGACAGCTTAGCCCGGTTCACAAGAGAGGAGGTCCAAGTGTTTTTAATGGCCCAATTGGTAGGGTTTCGAAAGACTAAGAAAAATTGCCGATTCTGCCATTCGATCCAATTAGTGTTGAAGATGTTCCTACAATCCTAATAATCCTATGTTATATATGTTTGGCTGTTATATCTGGTTTTTGTTCAGAGAATCTCTCAAGAAGTCTTCTCACATTCTCGATGGTTGACGACTGCTAATTGGATATTGCGAAAATATGTTGCAACCAGTGAACCATCTGATAATTTAAAGACTTTGGCTACATATGGTGTTAAAGTATATGCTCGGTGTTTGTTCAACATAAAATCCAATTCTGCATGCTCAATGGGACCAAACATCTGCACCATGCGATTATATTCAGTCGTTATCTTCCTGATTCCATAAAATCATTAATCGATCCTTTGATATATATAAGAATAATGAGAATCGCGTTGGAGAGGTTCGAAATAAAAGAAATTCTAGAGAAACATGGACCAAGTTCAATACTAAAAAATAATTACGCTGTGTCGAAAAATACTTAATATAATCTTTATAAATATTATGTAGAAAATATGTAATCATAGTGTGTTTTCAGTGTAGATTCCTAAATAAGGAATAATTAAACAAAAATTATGGACTATTATTTTATAAATTTATAAAGCTATATTTTAGGGTAACATAATTTTTATATTGTGCAAACGGTTTTTGTGTTATGTGGTTTTTAATCAAAAAAAATAATAATAATAAAAAAGCATGTATGGAAAACTTTTTGAAAACAACTTTTCATATAATCCTTCAAACATATTTTTTTGGTGTAACCATCGTGTGACAATTTAACTTTAAGTTTAAGTAACATTTTTAAAAAAAATCGCAAATTGTGAAAACTTTAAGCTTTAAGTAACACCAACATTTTTTATTATTTTTCCCATCTTTTGCATATACAGGCCTATTTAATTTTTGAGTTTTTAAAAATCAGCAACAACCCTTGAACACGGAGGATAGAGGGCTAAGGAATACCCTATGGCCAATTCCTTTTGAATCACGATTAGGGAAATTAATGCATGTGTAAAAGATGCCATAACTTCTAAATTAAGGCAAATAAAAAATGCAGTTGTTTTTTATTTAAATCATTAATTTGAATGCAGATTTTAGTTTTTTTATTCCTTCAAACAAAAAAAAAATCATACAAACTTTATCTCCCTCGAAGGAGCTCATTTCCTTCAATATAGTGTACTAACTATAGTTTAGCCGAATGTATCATCATTTTCGCTATCATCAGAAATAATGTTCAACAATTACCTTAATTTTTTGTCCCTTTCAACTTTAATACCTCTATTTAAACTTCCCAATTGTCTATCATAATTCGACATTGAAAATTTGAAATTATATGATAACCACTTTTTTACGACTTACGACTTCACTTGTTTCAATATTTATATAAATTATCGGTGCAACAAACATAAGAGTACACTAAGCCAGCTTTTAAGTAAGTATTCGTTACAAGTCAAGTTTAGTTTAGAAACATAAAAAGCTAATTTCGGAACGTGGCCCACTCTGTTTTTCTACATCCTTGGAGGCTCTATATTATTATTTACTAGTTTACATTAGCAACATCGATCGGTTGTATGAAAATAAAAATCATGACTGAACTTCGTCCTAAAAGTCTTTCGAGATAGAAACTTTCTTTTAAATGTGTTTGTTCATTTTGGAAATGTTCTATTTTGATGAGCGCTCGGGCATAGAGAGAATACATGGAAATGAACTAATATGAATCTTTTTTTGAACTATTTCGACATTTAATGTTACCGCGAATACCTTCGGTTCTACGTGGACAACCGGTGGTATATTTTTTTTTTTTTTAAAAAATATTATTATAGGCGTAATTTTAACTAAACGATGCTAAAAAACATCAAATTTTATTTATTATTTTAAATTTTGAGTTTCAAGTTTAATTAAAAAAACATTCTCGTAAGTTTGTTATTATTTCGACATCTGTTCCAAACTTTATCTGACTACAAATACACTTATTCATCATATTCACATATTCTTCTTATACACACATATTCGAAATAATCTCCAAAACTAATCCAAAAATCAATTCGTATTATTTTCTCACAGCCCCTCCGTCTATAGCTTATTCACAATAATACACAAGTAACGACAATCGTCGTCGTCGTCGTCGTCGCCATAAGCACATTTTGATTGACACATCACCTCATTATTTTCGTGTGCGGAAAAACTGCGCTTAACAATAGTGTCGCCAGGGATATATTGTCCTTATTTAGGGAAGGCGTTTGCGCACGCGAATGCGAGTGACATTAGAACGTGCCGTTCGGAAGGCTTATATAATAACAAAATATCTCAATCGAGAGCCGGTTTAATGACACCAGACAAGAGTAGTGCCAGAGAAGAAGATTTATTCGACAGGGGTCGATTTTAGAGAATTCACATAATTTAAAGATGTATTGCCAATTTCAATCTATTGGGAATTAGACTCGTAAATATTCACGCCAACTGGTGTGCTACTTGTCCATCTGCCGTTGTGCCTTTTTTGTCACACACATACACATACTCCCGAATAGACACAAATACACATATAAAGTACACTTGTCATGTCCACACCAAGGAACATCAATGAGGGGGGCTCTTCATTTTATTGTTGGTGATATTTCTCAATTTCAATTAAAACAGCGCATGCAAACGGCGGCGGTGAGGCTGAGTCCGTTTTGTTGCTTTAGTCCTTTAACAACGTAGTAAACACACCGATGTACACACAAGGATCTGGATGCGCGTGGGTGGATCGGTATGTATGTATATTTATGCTCTTTATACACCAATGCATCTATACTGTTATTGTATGCGGTACGCGGCGGTGGTCCATATGTCTACATTGGAAAATCACATAAATTCATTGACAAATAAAGTGTGTGTATGTTTGGAGTATGGTCAATCCTTTCGGCTATATTTCCATGTTGCATTGGCACCGATTCGTGTTTTGTGCTGATATGCTTTGTACGCGCATATAAACATTTATGCAGCGCGAGAATACATATATATATATTTATATGTAATATGTATAAACACGTATACACGTACAAGAGTGCCAGGATTTATGGTTTATACGTTTGGCAGATGTTGTTAGATAAAAATACGAGAGCCACAATTATTTGTATGGGCCCGGACAAGCAATTACATATTGCGTCTATATGCGCGAGTGTTTTATTGTAGATTTTGTCTCAGATGGACAGACAAAGATTGCTTGGGATTTATATGTACATATTTATTGATAATTGCAAAAGTAGCTTCTGCTCGATTGGTACACTGATGTCTCTTAAATGCAGCCATAAACAGAAAAGATCCTATTTTGCTAGGGTAACCTATGACCATTATCTTCTACATTTTCAGATTTCGAATTGGAAATTCAAGAAGAAGAGGAGAGGGTTTGTCCAGTTGCGACGCGGACCTTGAGATTTTCATTAGAAACTGTTTTGTGAAGGTGAGCACAACCAATAACTCAATAACTGTGACTGTGACTTATCATCGGCGATGAAAAATTATTTTTATTTTTAAATCACCTATAAAGAAAAATATTTTATTCAAGCTTAGCAATTTTGCAATTCTACCAACATGCAAAACTCAAATGCCTGTCTGTCTTACAAAGGCAAATAAGGTGAGAACTGACCAAATATATTAAAATATTTTATACATACATAAGTTAATATATTAAAAACTAAATTATGTTTATACAAAACAGAATAAAAATTATTACTTTTATTATCATTAAGCTTCCGTTGACACACTGAGTAATTTTCACCCGGACGAATTTTTCGGCGTCTAATATACATTCCTACCCTAGAAATTTGTTCGGGGACTAAAAGCGCCGACAGTTCAAACTTTCATGTACATGTTGGGACACAGCTATTATTTTAATTTTATTCAATAATTATATGTATTTGTTTAAAAAAAATAATTTAATTTTTAAAATTTTTATTTTATTTTTTTTCGAAAAGTAGCCTTTTTTAAGATTATGTCCGATAAATTTTTTCTCAAAGTATTCAAAATTGATACATTTTTTCTAAATTGACAAATTTGAATAATTTTTTAAGCAATTTTATTTTATATTTTTCGAATTTCTATTATGCAGATATATTGAAAACTCTCTAAAGTGTATTTATGTTTTTTTCAATTGGAATCGATTAAACGATTTATTTAAAGTAGGTGAATGAAATGCCGTTCTGGTCAAATTGATCCAGTGTGTCCAAATCGTGGCCAAAAATAAGTGTGTCAACGGAAGGTTAAACTTATTTTCAAAAACACTGCACAGTTAAAATTTGTTATTATTAAATTAAATTATAAAACGGTTTGTTTTTATGGGATTTATTGGAAAAAGAAAATTTTCTTTACGGGTAGGGCCCAAAAGTTGCAAAATAAAAATAAGAAAATTATTATTTATTACCTCCGCAATGCACTTGAAGTATCAGAATTTTTGAAAAACCAGTCAGGAAGATATACGATATACGTATATGTATATGTATATAAAGATATATTTTGAATTTTAATGTTCTAGAAAGAAAGTTTAATTTTAATTAAATTTGTTTTTTTAATTTTAAAATTATTATATACGGAAGTATTGGCAGTTTGGCAGTTGACAATCAGATTTCCCTCTTTATACACCCAAATAAAAAAAATCCAATTTGTACCTATCACCCTTAAAGAGTTGTTGTACGATATGATTTGTATTTTATTGTGAATAATTTGTAAATATTACAATGATTAGAACAATATTTTTAAATTTAATTACATAACAGAGCTTTTGCAGCTATTTACCTATGTAGATTGGGTGTGATTTAGTGTTTAGTGGGTGAGATTGTATAACTTTATGGGTGATCTTTGTTATAGTTTGTTTGGTTTTAAAATTAACAACCTATATAATAACTTATATACTATATAAGCTTACGTACTAGGACTAGTGTGGGAACTATTGCGGTTTAGCGATATTTTTTTGTTTAGCTTTGAATACATTTTTTTTATACTATTGATCTATAGAGTCAGTTTGTGTGATGGGCTAGATTTTGAAGTAATGGAATTGCCTGGTTTATCAGGTATTCTTGTGATGTCACAGAAACTGTATACCAGAGAGTTTTTTTTTTTTTTAGTGACTTAAATAAAAATGTTGTCAGCAAAGCATAGTGTCTTTAAATTTCTTCTTTTAGAAGTGTTTCAAAAAGTTGTTTCAGTTCTTAAATCTTAAAATTAATAAAAATTAAAACAATAAAAATTGCTTTATTTTAAATTTAAGAATACATACAAATTTAGTTGGCCGTTTGATATTATATAATCTATTTTCAAAAACTGCACGATGATTTTTTCTTTCCATTTCGTATTAAACAGCCAGGGTTTCTAAATGGCACTGAAAAGTGCAACTAATTTATAATTCTTGCTAACAAGTATTAACAATGAATAAATACTAAATGTTAGTTAGTAATTTTCAAGATAAGCTTCTATTACCACATTGTTATATTTGCGCATATTTTTTACTAAAAAATTATTTACTTTCTGGCTATTTAGCATTGTCATAATGGCTAATTAGTGTTGTATCTCATTGGATCTTGTAATCGCTTGTAGGACATAGGGCCAGTGTGCGATGCCGCACACCGGATTCATTGACCATTACGGGTTCACACGACTGGTCAGGTCATG
>JANSTU010002683.1:0-18452 GCA_027564075.1 Bolitophila hybrida
GTTTCATGGGCTGCTCTACCAGAGAACAAGATAACGTATCCGTCGGACTCGGCAAGCTCACCAGAGCCATTCAGCCGTGTCTCGCTCAGTCCAAGAACATGCAGCTTGTACCGTCTCATCTCGTTCATGACTTGTTCTACAGGTGTGCGGTGTTTGTAGCCAAGGGTCGTCGTAGTTGTTCCAGCACGCATCCGAGTAGTTCGCTAATAAATATATATTCGGCAGAACAGGTCATTAGCCCATTACTGCCTAGTAGGAAGTAGGGCTGCTACCTGTCCGCTTCCAAACAAGCGGTTTTTCCACACTAACTGGGACCATGCACGCGTCCTAGAAAAGTTCTTCCGCAACCGTGGTAAAATGTACACCCGAACTGTACAAGTTTAAATATTAAAATTATTTAAAAAAACTACTGTTCAGACTGGAATTTAGCTTTAATTGCGACTATCCACAGATCTGTCAAGGGGGAAGACAAAGTATCGTTAAACTAAGTCTACAATGAGGTCCTTGTCTTCCAGTCGTAATTATTTTTTTTTACATTTCTATATTTTTAATAGTATATTTTGTTTTCCCCACCAACTTGTTTAACCTACATTAAAATGATGAACGCTTTCAATTCATCACCTATTACTAGGGTATTTGTACTAAGGCCTGTTTAAAAAAACGTCAAATATACAAAATTAAAGGTTAAAATATTACTGATCTAGAGTTCCTGCTTTCAGTTTAGATTTACAAAATAAAAAAACTTATAAAATCAAATTTACCTCAACAACAAAACTTGATGCACTATGTTCAATATTATCATTAAATCCAATTCTAGAGAATAATCTGTCGGTGATCCTTAGCTGGGCACTTTTAGCCGGAACAAAACAGCCGATCTAAAAATATGAAAAACAGATAATACAATATTATTATTTTGAATTATTATGTCTTACTTGTGCCATTATTTGAAGCAATGCAATCATTTTAATGTATACTGTCTTTCCGCCCATATTCGGTCCGGTAATTAAAAAGAAATTATAATCGGGCGTGGCAATCTAAAATTAGAAATGTATTACAATATACAAATATTAACGTAATTTCTAAACACTTATACCACACTATTTGGAATCGGAATAGTCTTAGTTATACCGTACTCCAGCAACGGATGAACGGCGTCAATGATACGCATTTCCGATCCGAATGTCGGACAGCAAAAATCGAAAGTCATGTTCACTTTTGTCAGAGATACAACAAAGTCCAAACTCGAGATGGCCCCAGTTAAATTATATACCGAATCCATTTCCGATCTCAGGTTATTCAGCAGACCAGCGATAATTCTTTAAAATTACTTATGATAGAGTCTATATATTAAAAAAAATTGCAAGTATACGTTTGACAAGACTTCTGAATGTCGTTGATAACTGTGGTCAAGCGAAAATTCAACTTCTCGATTTCTTCTGTATTCAGGAAGAGTTGATGCCTTTTACGAGATAGCTATAATGAAAGAATTAAATATTGGATATCAATATATATATATTTTAATTATAATTTACTATTCGGATTTCGCAAGGCAATTCCGGTGCAAAACTTTGCTTTCCAATGCTGAGCTTCATGTGGAATCCATTGTTTGCAGTATAATTCATTTGCAGTGGAATATAATGCTTTTTCGCTAACTTTACAATGTTTTCTTTAAATAAACATAAATTAAAATAAAACATATTTAAAAATAAAAAATTATCTCACCTTTAACTTTGGACACCAAATCTGAAAAGATATTACGTCTTATATCTAGCAGTTTATTAATGTCTGGCTTTACTGAATACAGACGCTGACGGAGCTGGTCCAATCCATCGCGACACGCCATATCTTCTGTCTGAATCGTAGTTTTGATATGATCCAGCATTTTGGAGTAACGGTCATCTTGGATTATCTAAATAATAAAAAAATATATCAATATTTTAACATTTCGTATAATTAATTATATATTATATCTCACATTCTTTATTTTCACTAAATATCTACTTTTAGCCTCGAATATTCTTGTCTGCAGAGATGGTATATTATCCATGCAGGACTTGAGATGTATTGCTTGATTGATCATGGTCTCACAGGCTGCGAGGCTGTCATTCTGTTTAAATAAGTTAGATTATTTGTGTACGCACGTAAAAAATGATAAAAATATAAATAATTAACCTGCGTTACAACAATTGCCAAGCGTTGCAGTCTATCGACGGTTTTGAATCGACCTAATATCTCATCCAGAGCACTGAACATGGTGGTGTTATGTTGCAATTCCCGAACGCACTCGTGAATCGATGCAATGTGAGCCAGATCACAGCTTGGCTGTAGTAACTTAGCTCGTAGAGCTCGTTGTCCTACGTTCGTCTGACACTTGTCAACCACTCCGAACAGGCATGATCGCTTTTCCTTAGTAGCACACAACGGATAAAGCAATTCCAGCCTATTAGCCGTTTCTAAATCTATACGAAATTGACAAAATTTAAAAATTATATATATTTAATTAAAATAACATACCAATCATCATGCTGCCGTACATGAATTGATATTCTATCTTAAGACTATGTAGTCCTATCTGTATCTTTAGAATTTGATCAGTGTAACTGAGAAGAGCAGATGCCGCGGTTAGTGCATAATACTTCTTGGAAATGGTGGTGCGAACATGTACGTATTTTGGTGCACAAAACATTTCGATCATTTGCATGGCCTTGTCCTGGTTAAAATGGCGCCTAGCTATGTTCCGTATCGGAAGTGTTGGGAATGCTTGTTGAATGTACTCCAGTATTTTGGACTGTGTGGTTTCGCCGAATAGCGTTGACGGAAGTATTACTTCTACCGGCTGAAATATGTTGAGCTTCATTAGGAGGCCACTGTATCCAAAATCATCGCTTATTTGGCTTAAAATCAAGACTGGACACTTAATATCTATGGCTGCTATGCCAACCTCACCGCGAGCATGACCAAGACCTTCGGAGATTGCTTTAGGTACATAATATTATAATAAATTATTTTAGAATGGAAAAATGAAATATATTGACTAACCTATATACACTGCTGAGTTTTCGTTGTTTATCGTTGTATTACGAGTTGATGTAGTTGTGTTTTGTTTTCTTGAATTTCCACCAGCCGGCATATTTCTGTATTTTTTATAAGAAAAATAAGTTAAATAACAAAACAGGTATTTACCAATAATAATTAATTAAATTATTAAAACATTTATCATTAATAATATTTTTTATTTTATATTTTGGCTAATATGTCTGTAAATACTCGTAATTTTGTTAAAAGATGGCATCTGTGTTCCATTTGGAAATTATCCATTTATATAGAGTTGATGGAAGTATTAAACTGATGACCAGCATTTCCAGAAGTGTTGTCGTTAGACCGTTCGTTCACATTCAGAAGGTTTGGTTCTGACAGAGTATTTAATGCTTCTCCAACCAGAAAGTGCCCTGGTATCAACTTGGGGTAACTCGTTATTGCATAGAGCGGACCAGAATGGAGACTGGATTCGATTTGTTTCAGAAATGTGTACAGCTCCTCGAAGGTTACATGGATTAACCGACGATTCTCTTGAGATGGTAATTTGATTGTTTTTGTTCTTTCTTTGCAGAGCTTGTCTAATACAGGTTTGCTCTAATTGTCTGACTAACACTGATTGAGCGCTCAATCAATAATCGGCTACTATTTATACCAAATACACGAAACTCGTGTATTGTGTATATAGCCTTATTTCGATTGCTCAATTCTATTGAGCATTGGACATTTCCACAATGCTGGTTTTTCTTGCTGAACTTTACGTCGCTTTAGATAGGTGCTCTCAATTCTTGATAAACTGTAATAAGGCACTGCTGCGTTTCGAGCATTTATTAATAGGGATTTGAAGTTCCTGTTTTCCTGGCGTGTGAATAATTGGGTACATCGACCTCCTGCAGTTTACTTTTTGAAAGCACGGTCTAAGGCATGGGGCTACAGTGCTGTGACCAGCCCATACCGTGTGGGCTTCGGGTAGGTGGTCAGAAGTCAGCTCATTCATTACTTCCAGCTCAGATGTTCTTATAGAGCTGTTAGTTATGACAATATCCAGAATTGTCTGTTCTATGTGGAGTAGAACGTCAGTGACTATGGTAGCTTTGAAGAAGAAGAAGAAGAAGAATTGTTTCCAAGACGGTTCAAAGAGTTTCACCAGCTGATGGCGAATCAGTTCGGTTGAAACATCAAGGCTATCCGCAGTGATCGCGGTGGCGTATATCTCAGCACTGAATTTGAGGAGTTTTTGCAATCGATGGTATTGTTGTGCAACGTACCGCTCCGTACTCACCGCAGCAGAACGGAATTGCTGAGAGGAAGAACCGATCGCTACTAGAAATGGCAAGGTGCATGTTGGCAGACGCACAATTAGAAAAAAGTTTCTGGGGCGAAGCAGTAACGGCGAATTTTGTACAGAACCTTTTGCCAAGTCGATGCATAAAGGAAACCCTCATGAACTTTGGTTTGGAAAGAAACCAGTGTATACCAATTTGAGGCGGTTTGGAGCGGTGTGTTTCGTGAAGGTACCGGATGAAAGGCGACATAAACGTCTCATCCAGGAATATTGTGGTTGTATCGAATCGTTACGTCAGACGGGAACGTTTGAATTGGAGGATTTGCCTGAAGTAAGGAATCTCGTTGGATACAAATGGGTTTTCACACTACATTTCGGATGCTGCTCACAATCGCAGCTGGTCGTGCGATGAAAATTCATCATTTTGACGCGAAAACGGCATTCCTGAACGGTGAACTTCGGGAAGAAATCTATATGAGGCAACCACCGGGGTTTGCCTGCGAAGTACTCGAACAAAAGGTGTGTCTGCTCAAGAAGAGTCTATATGGATTGAAGCAGTCGGCACGGGTTTGAAATCAAACACTCCACGAGGTGCTCGTTAGCTTGAGGCTTGCACAAAGCGATACTAACGCGTGCCTCTTCATATTTGATGAGGCGGGCAAAATCATGTACATCTTGGTATACGTGGACGACATACTGCTTGCAAGCAATGTCACACATCTCATCAAGCTGCTGTTAATAACGGTAAGAGAGCATTTTGCCATTGAGGACCTCGGACCGGTAAGTTCAGACTCGATCACCAACTTTTCAATACACATTACGCCATAAAACACGTGAAGTTAATTTAGGTCTCAGACGAGGTTCATAGTATTAACTTTAGCATCACGAATTACTTTAACTACTCGATTTCTTAAACATTTAAACGATGTAAAGTTGATTCCAACACGTTCATTAATCCATATACCTATGTTTAGCTATATCTCACTCAATGATAGCGCGTTTCACACTGGGGTCCAACCAGGGTTGCGAGTTTTTTTGTTAATGGCCTAACTTCAACCATCGGGGCATAATAGAGAATAAGATTTTCAAAGTGTTTCTTTTTGCTGCCTACAGAAATCATTGGTCACTCCAAGGCAAGATTGCAGCTTCATTTAAGATGTTGTTGACGTTAATTCTATTGTAGTACCTGATTTTCTTTGGACTTTGGAAATTATACTTAAGGCGATTTTTTCCTTTCAAATTATTATTGACTACAGCAGCGGGAGTATGCAACTTTCGCCTTACGCCAGGCGATCGCCAATCTTTAAGCTTGACAGACCAATTTTGAATATTAAGTGACAGCTAAACAAACAGATAGATCTGTTATATGTCAAAAGGCAAAAGGCGGAGCGCGGAGAAAATGTCAAATTATCTGTGTAACTCATGTATCGCCCGCACAGAACTTAGTGACTACAGTGCCAAAGTTGGCACACTTTTTACTGTGTGGAGTGTGTGCGTATGTTCATATAAATACAAATAAATAATGTTCATTTGTTGTGTTGTTGCGATTTTTAATTGACCTATATATTTAAGGTTATGAATGTAAATAAACTTTAATATACAAGTAATAATTTGTGTTTGTAAACTAAATACAATACACTGTGTGTGTGCTGGCGCGTTGGCGGTAACAAAATTCTGTTTGCTCATGTAGGCAACGTTCATGCTCACGAGATGGCGTGCGGATCGTAAAGGTAATTGGAGATAAACGCTGTCAAATCTGTAATTTTGTATGGCAAATTACCATAACAAAGAGTTTTTATTAATTTTATTAATTATAATGATAAGTTAAAGCATAAAAAAACATTATACACATATTCAGCACATTTTTAAGTGTATTTTCTTCTAAATTATCTTCAAAAATATTGCATTTTTATGAGTTAAATGTGTATTGTGTATTTCAAATTGGCAAGCTATATTAGTGAGGTTAAAGACGATCAAAAAAACGATAAATAAAGACAAACTTAAATTTATACGGTACGTGAGTTGATGTAATGTGAGCCAGTATAACTTTTGTTTTTTTATAATAATACAATTTTTGTTATTTTTTTTGTTATTTCACAAATATTTTATATACCTCTGCCACAAACATTGCTTCTATGTTAGTAATGAGTCTTACTGTTTTATACCCTACAGAATGTAATTCCAAAATTGGACACTGTGTGTCGCTGACTGCGTTAGATGTTGCCTATGAGAGGCGATCGCCTGTCAGAATTGCGGGCGTACTACCGAATTGGCGAATGCGTCGCTAACGAAAGGCGATATCGCCTGTCAAATTTGCTTGCCTACTACCAAAACTCGCTCCCCGATTAAACATTTATTTAAAAACACGTACGTTTTATGAATATTAGCAGGAAAAATATAGCAAATTTTCGATTCCGAATATTAATAACATAGTTCAGTTTACCGAATTTTTATTAAAAATAATGATATTATATTTTTAGAAACATCACTGTATAAATCCTCAAATTAAGTAAGAAACCTTTGTTTAAGAATAATTATGGCCAGAATAAATAAATTATGTTGTATTTTCTAAAATTTGTTTCCGAGAAAATTTTAATTTTTCCGCTGTATCCAGCTCAGACTTGAAGCAACTGGGGCGATAGATGAAAAATATTTATTTATATATATGTTTATATAAATATTTAGCTAAAATAATAATTTTTTTTTTTTAATTGGACTACTGAACTAGATTTAAGAGAAGATAATTTAATATTCATTGTTTTTTACATATGGTTTGAAATTAACATTTATAAATCACGCGGCACCTCCAGGGGCGCTCCCTCCAATTTAAGAACCTCTTTACTAGACCATTATAAGCGCCATAAATATAATATAATAAGCTAGTTATTGATTATATTATACCTATATATACAAAATCGTAAAATTCATAAAAAAAACTCTGTCGTAACATCACCTACATACAAAAAAGTATCATATAAATATAGCCAGCGCAGAAAATCACTGAAATGCACGCGCAACACAATAAACAAAGTCAAAATAAAAACAAAATGTACACACCAACACAGATTTTCCAAAAAGAAAAGCCACACACACACACACACAAATTTTCCATACACCCGCGCTCTCACATACGCACACGCACGTACACACATACTCCGAAATACCGCATAGGCACAAACAACCGATCCTCACGCACACACAGCTCCGCTTACACATTATGCGCTGCGACACGATTCTATTTCAGTGTGCGATCCATTTTTAGCCGGGCCCAGCGCGATCTGAACGCCAGTTTTCCTACGATCACCAGCGATCTCACGAAAAACAGTCAGCTTTTAACCGTCGGTCAGATCAGTCCGACCGCGTTAATTACAACTCGAACGTTTTTTTCTTTTTTTGAGGTGAGTGTCTCTCTGTGCCAACCGCGCTAAACAAGAAAAAAAAAATTAAAAATATTATAGTGCATTTTTTAATCGTGTGGGTGAAAAATTATATAAAAAAAGGTCTAAAAAAGCAGCGATGCAATGGATTACGCGTGAACGCTGGGATTACAGTTTCTTTTTAATATATATATACAAAATAGTGAAATCTATGAAAAACGAAAAAAAAAAATGATGTGAAAATTCTCAGAAATATTGCATAAGCTCATAAGGCAGGGTTATGCAGTGCAGTTTAAGTGGTGCAACGGAGATATCAAGTGCATCGAATATTTATATATGTTGTTGAAGTGATGTGCATTTATGTTTTTTTTTTTAACGAATCAGGATATTATACAGAAAAAAAATATTGAAGACATTTTTTTTCGCGAAACTCTACTCGTCTATGTGGCAAACCCTGCTTCAGTTGGACGTTGTCCAAGAAAATGGCGGCGCTAAGAGAGCCAACAACATTATTTTCGGATTGCAAGCACACTCGATCTAACAATTATATTTTTTTGTCAGATGTCAGTTTTTTTTTAATTTAAAAAAAAACTATTTGAAGTTAGACTATTTTGCATTTTATGATGAAATCATAAAAAATTTAGACATTTTTTGAATTAAAAAAGTATCAAAAC
This sequence comes from Bolitophila hybrida, assembly GCA_027564075.1. NCBI lineage: Eukaryota > Metazoa > Arthropoda > Insecta > Diptera > Mycetophilidae > Bolitophila > Bolitophila hybrida. The sequence continues at coordinate 8,373 of JANSTU010002683.1, forward strand.
ATGTAAATAATGCACGTATCTAATGAAATTACAATTTCCAAAATAAAATTTATTTTCTAATTTTCTCTACGCCCACGCACATACGCAGAAAACTCGATTGCGAGAAAAACAAAATTTTCACGCAACGTAAACACCGCGCGCACAACATCTCGTGATATATTTAGAAAATATTGGCGATTGCGTGGGCGAACACACTATGCGATCGAATTCACAAGCACTCTCTTATGCGCACATAAGCATATTTAGGTAACCTGACACCACGAGCGTGCTCTCTCTCTCTCTCTCTATTTTGTAATGCGTTCCGCGCTGCCAAATATGGCCGCCGCAGCAGTGGATATTTTTGCGCATGCGTATGCAGCTGGCTTGCGCATTTTTTCTTTGGGTCTATTTCGGGATTGAGGATCAATCACAATAGCATTTGTTTGATAAAATGGGCGTAACCGATTCGGAGTTTAGGCGGAGACATTTAGATGCGATAATTTTAAATTCTCGATGAACTTTATTCTCAATTAAAAGCCAGGGGTTCGGATTTTTTTTTACGAATTATTGGGCAATGATTCTTAAATTTCTTTACGGTAACGTCAATAAATCACTAATCGAATGATGTATTTCCGTAGGTCCCACAAAAAAACTACATCAAGATGGCTGATGATGAGGTGAGGTAAGTATCGTAGGACCTTAATGTCCCACAATCTATACAAAAGTTCGAACAGATATCTAATCAACTATTCTTTCTCTATTTCCAGTTCTCGATAATGAAGCAGTTCTCGTCCTTCGTGCGTCCAAGGTAAATATTGTTTGACATCGACGATAATCAATATTTATGCTCAATTGCTTCTTTAATCTATCTCTATCTCATTTATTGCTGCAAATATTATCACAAATAAAACAATATGTAGACCTTGGTCGTGAGTATACGTGTCCAGTGGTTGTCTAGATAGTTTTCGTTTATTTTGTGTATATGCTGTCCAAGATTGCTATTTATATTATAAATGTCCGGTCTATCGATGTTCAAATATTCTAATCTCTAATCTTTATTTTGTATTTTTTTTCAGGCTAAAAAGGCTTCGGCAGCAGCCTCACCGGCTAAGACACCCGCTGCGGCTGGTGCCAAGACACCTGTGGCGGCTGGTGCAAAGACACCGGTCGCTGCAGCCGGAGCCAAGACACCGGTCGTTGCTGGTGCCAAGACACCGGCTGGTGCTAAGACACCCGTAGCTGCGGCCGGTGCTAAGACACCGGTTGCAGCTGGTGCTAAAACACCTGCCGGTGCCAAGACACCGTCTGGCACAAAGACACCGGTGCCAGCTGAACCGCCAAAGGACGAGGCCACCATTAAGGCTGAGGAGGTTAAGGACAACAACCATTACACATTTTGTGTTCTCCAATGTGTTGTCCGACATACTTCCAGATAAACCAACGCAATAAGACGTTACAAAATGTTAAACAAATCTGTTTTCTTTTATAGGCTAAGAAGGCCAAGCAGGCCGAGATTGAGCGCAAGCGTGCCGAAGTACGCAAGCGTATGGAGGAAGCCTCCAAGGCCAAGAAGGCAAAGAAGGGTTTCATGACCCCAGAAAGGAAGAAGAAACTCAGGGTAAGTCTATTATTATGTTTTCATAAAAAAAAACGTTTCCTAACACATTTCTATGTACGTTTAGTTGTTGCTGCGTAAGAAGGCCGCCGAAGAGTTGAAGAAAGAACAGGAACGCAAGGCTGCCGAACGTAGGCGCATCATTGAGGAACGTTGTGGAAGGGCAAAGGACGTCGAGAGTGCAAGCGAAGGTATGAATCAATTGACAATCACTCGTCACTTCATGATAAATCTCAAATTTGTACAGTAATTCATATATTTAATTCATGGGTCTAAAAAAACTAGAATCGATTTTATGTCTAGATGTTGAGATCAAAAATGACCTTGACCCACTGAAAATTTGTGATATTCATTTAAATCGTTCACACTCGAGAAGTCTTAGCCAGATATTAGTCCTTTTCGCTAGACCCCCACCCCCCCCAAAAAAAAAAACTCCAAAAAATCTATATTATACAACCACTCTAACACACACACAATTTTGCACCCCTTTTTCTATTCCATATATTCTGCCGCACACAAATCGCACACACACACAAACACATATATGTAGACACACTCAAGGGAGTACTCCGCACCTACTACGAGCGCATCAACAACTTGGAGAACCTCAAGTACGATCTTGAGTATGTCGTCAAGAGGAAAGACATTGAGGTACGGATTTGAATTTTTGACATCGTCACCGCGAAAGCAGGAGCTTTTAATTTTTTGACAGCTTTTCGATACCGTTCGTGTGGCCCATTATATGAATGCGCCATGATTGATGTTGTCAGCCCGTCCGTCTTTTAGATATAGTTGCACACATAAACACATACTTACACCTTTGCCCCTGTCACCACTTTTCTTCTATTTGCTTTTACTTACACATACACACTCACACACATAAAAAAACACATAACATACATATTGTCGACCCTGTCTTTTTGCACACTTACAACAAAACCCTTTTGCCTGTTCTGAAACCCTATTTTTTATCGCTTTGGATCTGTCGTAATAACAGCTGGTTTATATTTACAAAAGACCGCCGAAGAAATCTAGACTATTTTATATAAGCCGTTAAATTTGACAAACACACATATTTATACACTGCGGTACCGTTGTTTTTTTGTCGTGTGTTGAACAAGCCAATTTAAACTAGATGGCACTAGAATCGATTAAATGATCAATGAACATCGTGTGAATGTTCTAGACAGCCTCAAGGCAATCATCAAAGCGTATTATCGGCGTGTGAATGAGCTGGAAGAGCAGAAATACGATCACGAGTACGAAGTTGCCCGACGAGATCTTGAGGCAAGGTTTTTATTTGTTGATAACTGTTGGCGCTAAGATTTTTCTTTTTTTAATACTTTTTATAATTTCAAAATGGATAACCGATTTTTGTATACACACACATATTATTTTTGTTTCATTTTGTTAATACGGTAGACGCTTTTTGGGATAATTTTTTTTTTTTGCGTAGTTCCAGGGACACTTTTTTTTTTGTATCCCTGGAGTGCAGTGAAAACTTGATTTTTTTTGTTAATATTTTTTCTGTAGTTAACACGCTCAGCCGCCTCGCGCCAATTATCACATCAAACACACGATTCGTCGCGAAACTGCCATCTAGTCTACATATACAATAACTAAAATTTAGTAAATTACCCCTTGATTAGTTCCTAAAAACAAAAACCATACAACAAAACAATGTCTACCAATATATCCTATATATTTTGTATTTTGTATCGCTCCATTTACCGATTATAGCCGAGCTGCAAACGTTGTGTCAGACTTATTGGAAACGGATATATAATTTGGAAGGGGACAAATTTGATTTAGAACGACAGGAACGATTAAAAAAGATGGAGGTAACCGCATCCGTGCCAAACGCGACAAAAGCACAAAAATACACACACACGTTTGCTGCTATATATTTATTTATATATATTATATATATTTTCCCAATTTGGTTGACATTTTTTTTTTTTTTTTATGATTTTACGTTTATATATATATATATATTTTTTTTTTAATTTTACTTTTTATTCTTAATTATTTTTTAATTTGTCTTTTAATAACATTCGCACTGATTTTTGTCTCCCAAACGTCATGCAAATCTTCTCTGAGCGCGATCAAAATGCACAAAAAATGTACATAGACATAATGAGTAGAGAGGCAAACGCGATCCTCTCTCTTCCTTTTCTCCCAAATAAAACTAAGCCGCAAACCTATAAACGAAAAAAAAAAATACCAAAACACCATAATCCCCGATGCGTCGTCGTTGTCGTTGCCGTTATATATCGTTGTCAAATCATTCTCGACCGCAGTTCTTGTTGTTATGTATATTAGAATATCCCCAAATTATTCCACACAAAAAAATTGTTCAAAAACGTTCGTTCGACACATTGCAGACGAGCTGAAGGACTTCTGTAACGAATATTTCGACCGAATGTATACGTGCGAGGGCCAGAAATGGGATCTGGAATACGAAGTCCGAAAAAGAGATTGGGAGGTACTGCCAAAAAAAAAACCACACAAAATTCATCCTCATTTTGGTGTTATTATAAATACTTATGTTCTGTGTGTTTTTTTGATCTCTCTGTATTGTGATTAAACTGATATGTATAGTTTGTATACGAAAATGCAGATGTCGATTTTTTGTAATCACAATCACTTTAATGCACAACATTCACGTACACAATCATACAGATACACACACATACAATATAAACATAATTTACAATATTAAACATAATCGGTATTACCTTTACCTCAAAGTCAGCACAAGTGCCACTACATTTGTTGCGACTAATACAGTAACTATATTATTCAAAATTATTTGCAGAAAGTTTAACTCAAACTCTGCAGTAGCGCCACCATCTGTTGCGCATAAATAAGTAACTTATCTAAACTTGTATATTTATTTAAATTAGATACACATACACCCATACACCCCCAAACTTACCAACATCAAAACCTTTTACACTACACCCAACCACACTGACATAACCTGTAAATACAAAAAATGCTCAAATTGATTCCTAGAGCACGCGATACACATATAAACATAGATGGATTGAACTCAAAATACACCAGAAAGCTGAAACAGACGATGTGACGTTTGCACTCACACAACCAAACACATTAAAAAATACCACACAAACAAAGAAAACATAACATTTGTGTGCTCATGTTTGTGTGTGTGTTTGTGCGTGGTACGTGAGACATTTGAGTTTCTACTTGTCTATCTTTCTCTTACTCAACTGTATTGTATATATATATATAATTTTTTTTTAATTAATTTTCCCTAATATATAGATATTGTGTTTTGTTCACACCAACACTTGTAAATATCTGAGAACCACCAGTTGTTTTTGCCTCTGTATCTCTCTTATACATTTTTTTACCCATATATTGTACGCATGCTTTTTTACTTTCTAATCATAAACCAGCAACAACAAATGAAAAATAAATAAATTTACTAAAAAAAAAAACCGAGCGCGTGACAGTGCAAAAAATAAAAACTTCCACTCGCACACACTATTCACTGTCTCACTCTGATCATGCATGGCTTGCGACACACGTACGCAGTGTGCAACAACACATCCTTTGCAAAATAAAATAAAAAATATTCTTAATTTAATAACGATTTCGAGATTTCAGTTATATAATATAATTTCAGCCCTTTTCTAGAACAAAAAAAAAAACATAACGTCTTGTGCCCCATCCACCCCTGTTTCAATATTCCTCGCGTCCAGCAGTATGGCACACCAAAATGCTCATTTATATAATTTTTTTTATTTATTTATTCGTGTGCTAATATTTTTTTGGTTACTTTTTTATTATTTTTTTTTAAAAGAGTATGGTTAAGATCAGCAGCACTTTTCGAAATTTGCTTGCGTAAGTGACATTTCTAGACAAACATTACTGTTTTTTTCATATTTTACGAAAGAGAACATTTAGTTGAATAATATTTATACATACACAGATAATACACACTCACATACCAACAAAAACAAACAGTCACATACCCACTCACATACACATACACATTAAACGTGCCATACTGTGCAGTACCTTCGTTTTTTTTTTCTTCAAAAATTCCTAAATTTTTGCCCCCACCACAAAAATTTTCACAACAAAATATACATAATCATCTTTCTGTATCTTTCTTGCGGGAAAGAAGTACATTTCGTAGAATTTGATCCCAATTTATTTGTATTTATTCTTGTTTGGCTGTGTCACGCACAATATATATATATATAGATCAAACTCATTTATTTGACATACATATGCGTGACCATTGTCTGTCGCCATCTGTCGCACACGGACAACAACTAATAATAATCGATTCCCATGTAGTTTATTTTTTCTCTCTTCCAAACACATTCGCATTATTTATGTTTTTTAATTACTCCGATTGATTGATTTTGTTGTTGTTGTTGTTGATATTTTTGAGTCCGTATCTGTAATTCGTGTTCGTGTTTTTCATTATATTATCTTGGCGTATTTTTCACATGTACATGTTTTTTTTTATGGGAAATAAAGAAGAAAAATTCGAATGTTTAATTCAAAAAAAAAAGAACCGAATCCCTAGTATATTTTACCAAACCTTTTTCCTATATAGTTTGTGGTTTTCACCCTGTAAACTTTTTGTGTTTTACCAGTCCGCCATAAGACGGACCCTCGCGGTTCTTGTGTACAACATCCTGATCGACAGCACGGCACCCACTACCCAACCCACCCAAACCCTTTATGTTTTAATCCCAACGTTTAACGGTTGATTTGTTGTTGTTGTTTGTTTATGCGTCATCGGCATACGAAAACTACCGATGCGCCCTCTATACTAGCATAAATGTCTGCATTATATACGTCACAGACTCTTTTTTTCTTGTGTGTTTACACTTTTATTTTGTTGACCATCGAAATGTCTTAGAACACGGAAAATCGTCTTCCGGTGGATATACTTTTTTCTGTATGTTTGCTTCTCTTTGCCATTTTACACTATGCTTTCAGCTACTAATTTATTGTTGTTTTTTCTTAGTTTAAGTGTTTGTTTAATCAGTTTTTTTTTGTGTTCCAAGGGAAAAACGAGTTCAAAGTAATTATTGTAGTGAACATATATTTTGAATCGAGTTTCTCGAGTGTTCCTGCCATTTACGTGTACATATTGATACATATTTATTCTTATGTTGCTCCAATTTATATCAGACACAATTCACTAACATTTCTTCTGCGTTTCAACAGATCTCAGACCTTAACGCTCAAGTCAATGACCTCCGAGGAAAATTGTAAGTATTTGTGTTTGTATACTATAGAAATAAGATTTGCTTTAACATTGGGAAATTCCATATTTTAGCGTCAAGCCCACATTGAAGAAGGTGTCCAAGTACGAAAACAAATTCGCCAAGCTCCAGAAGAAGGCCGCCGAATTCAACTTCCGTAACCAGTTGAAGGTTGTCAAGAAGAAGGAATTCACACTGGAGGAAGAAGAGAAGGAGGTACGTAACTGAAAGCACATTTGCTGAAACTGAATTTATATTATTAATCGTCGATGCTATAAAAAGAAAGAAAAACAAAATCTAACGCTTTATTACCGCTTATTACTAACGCTTTGATCAAAAACAAAACAAAATGGACATCTTGAACAAAATGAAGGCTCCGAAAATCGTTATGGAGACTAAGGCGATGAAAGAGGCAGCTAAGGCCGCAGAAGCAGCAGCAGCAGCGGCAGCCGCAGAGGCTGCAGCTATAGCCGCCGCCGCTGCCGAGGCTGAAGCTGCCGCTGCTGCTGCAAAGGCTGCAGAAAAGAAAGACGACAAAAAGGAAGAAAAGAAATCATCGCATCACCACAGCAGTAGCAAAGACAAGAAGGACAAAGACAAATCCAAGTCGAAGAAGTGTAAGCTTTCTGTGTTGTGGGGTTGTGGCGCCGTTGCGCCAATCCGGTGTTATATCCAGATGTGATCGTTCATTAAATGTTTAAGATGTGATCGTCTGTTTTATTGCAAGCATTTCTGTTTTTTTTTTTATATTTTCTTAAAATGCACTGTCTTTACGAAAACACTAAATTTCGATTATTTGTTTTATCAACTTACAGAAGAAACCCGACTGGTCCAAGGGCAAGCCCGGTGATGCCAAGGTAAAGGAAGAACATGAAGGTGTCGAGGCATAAGCGATTTCGCCGTCAACAACACCACACAGCTCCCCTCCAATACCCACAACACACACAAAAACACAACAACCATAAAAAAAATCTACTATTATATACTTGTAAAATAATTAATTTAACTTATTTCTACAAAATGTGTTGACATATATCTGGAATATAATATACAGTATGTCGTACATGACGTGAATAACATAACATCCCTTATTGTGTCTATATGTGCGTGTATATAATTATGTATTAAAGAAAATCCTGAAAAAACACAAGAACCCATCAATATTTTAATAATATTACCAATTCACACCCTCCTGCCCTTTTAGAATTATTAGTCAATCGTTGAAGTGAGAGTTTCAGGAATGGTGCAGCTGACAATTATTATGTGTTGATTTCTGTTTTATGTTTTTCTCTTTGTCTCGACATTCTTCTTGAATACAACAGGGTGACAGTATATTTTAAACAAAAATTAATCATAACCTAATTTATGTTTAAAAAATGTGATTTATGTATTCTACAATGTTTTAACCAATATACATGTATCCGAGTAAGTAATATAACCTCAACACAGTGTCCAGTCAAATATAGTAATCAGATTTTGTAATATTTCTATTTATAATTTCTATAGGAATGTGAGTGTTGCTGTGGCTACGATGGCTACGACGGCTATCACTGTAAGTAACTAATGCGTAACGCCACTCTAGTATAATTTTATATTTTGCTTTATTTCACTCATTCTAGCCTACTAAAAACGCATCATCGTCGCACAGAACACATTTTGTTCCACAATCAGTGCCTCACCCGAATCCATTTGCCAAAAATATATATGCCTGCCGATAAGATCTGAAACTGTGTCACAATTAAATAAAAAATACAAAATCTATACATACATAAGCAACAATAACATATTGAACATATATAATATAAAAAAACAAAGTTCGTTTGATGGTGTGTGTGTTTCCCCACCGTACTATACTCTTAATTTGAATAATATATTGTGTATATTTATATAAGAAAAAAAAATATGGATGTTTTTATTGGATAGCGCTTGCACATTTTCGGATTCTACTGGATTTTTGTTCTAAAACAGAATGTGCTCACTTAACAGAAGAACGCTGCCTAGATTTAAATCGACAATCCGATTACCCGATTACCGAATACATTCCGGGAACGATCGCCGTCACGACGGGCCAAGCACACATTGTCTTCTGCTGATCCTATGTATACTGAAGAAACGTTCTCGGGCGACCGTGAATGCATAAACTTGTCGCAACTTACATACATAAATTTAGCCGTAGACACTTTTGGCAGCCAAATTGCGACGCAAAACACTTTCACGCATATACGCGCCGGCGGCTAACTGCAAAATAAATGGTTTAGCGTATGCCCGATTTCTTCACGAAATTAATCCTCGAGTTAAAATAAAACACGAAGATTAGTACGTAATTTGTAAGAGTTAACTCAAGACAATAAGAATTTTTTCACACATAAATCTATACAAATCCAGCGTTTACTGTTATTTACTGTTAGAATGAAATACAAGCAGACACACACAGACACACAGTTGCCAATTTTAAAAACAGGCGCACACACACGAAGAGGTAGTTTTGTTTATATTTATATAATACGCGTCGGGGGCTAAAAAACACTAACGATTTCACGAAAGACATACACGAAACGGGTCCATTAAATACGTTCGCGAATTAAATTTTGGCGACTGCGAGCTAGAGAGAATGGATGACGAATGACACAGTGAAAAGGTAACATGCTCAAATGTGTTGGTATATTGTTGTTACGTGTAGTAAACAAATTAACTACGTACGTACGAAGAACGATATATTCTTTCACGTACATATGTGAACCAATAAGTCGATAGTTCTTCAGCGTGTAGTCAAAAAAAACACAAACACAAAAAATTATTTCTCGTTTAAAAATGGTAATTTTAATTTGTCTACTGTTTGAGAAAGTTCAAATGTACCAATAATTTAATAACCTCTATTCTACTGTATCATTATCATTGGATCCTTTAATCCCTTGTGGGACATAGGGCCAGTGTGCGATGCCGTACAGTGGATTCATTGACCATTACGGGTTCACACGAGTGGTCTCCTCCTATTGGAGCTACTGTGCTCTAACACTCACAACACATACCCGATGGTTCGGAGTCTTAATTTGCCCTGACGCGACTCTAACAACTTTGCAGGGCAAAATCACATTTTTGAGATATCTCTATGCACCGAGATCTGTCTTGCTATTTATATTTGGAATCGTAAATCATACACTTATTGTTCTATACAGGGTGCGTGTGTATATGTTAATTGATGACATTATTGTTCCGTTATTCCAAATC
>JANSTU010002694.1:0-18438 GCA_027564075.1 Bolitophila hybrida
CCTACAAATCATATGGATTATTACATAGCAACGCCATCTATGTGTCATCCTACGGACTTATTGAGTGATGTGTTATTTTTTCTTCAATTTTTAATTTTTTTTAACTTATTACCATGGCTTTACTTTACATTTTTTTATTCATTCCCGTTTTGTCATATTTGCAATATTTTGTCTGCACTTTTTATTTATTTATTACAATGCCAGTTTTTTAAAAAAAAATGTTTTGTTATAGTCTTTTTTACACAATTTCCGTCTGTGGTTTTTTATTGCTATTTTTTCTATTGTATTTTTTCTTGTTATATAATTATTTTTCTTCTCGTTGTTTCTTCCCATATTACCATTTTTTAACTTTCCCAAAATGACATTTCTTTGTTAGTTTCATAACTTTACCTTCCCTTTTAATTTTGTTCTTTTTTTCTTTTTTCTTTCCCTTATTCTTTTCATTATTTCATTATTGTTGGTGCTTATTATCAAATGGTTTATTTGCGTTAGCGAAAAATCGGAATTTGGCTTTTCGCAGGAGAGTTAGCTTTTGACCAATTTGTGAAAAGACAAATTGAGTTCATTATTATTTTCTTTACAAAAACAAACATCCGTAAATCTAGAGTCTATAATTTCGATAATCTAATTTAACTATAAAAATGTAGATTTTTGCGAAATAGGAAACCTTGGCATTACTAGAGCGAAAGTATCGTAATTTGTAAAAGCTTTTTTATTCATTTACTCTTTTTTTTCAGCCATATTTTTTTTGTGACAAATGCTCACACATTTTTAGAATATACATTTACTTTGACATGTTAAATCCTTCGCTCCACCCAACACACATATACATATAGAAAAGCATTCCGCACGATGCGCATTTGCTGCATATCTATTCCTGTTCTACATTGCGTACGGTATTGCACAACCGTTCCCCCTGCCCTACAATGCATATCCATAATACCATACCTCTATTTCCTACTGTACCATATATACATTTTAAATTCCCTTTTGCAGGTTTTTGCCACATGCAGTACATTCTATGTTCCTTTGCTGGTGATATTAGTTTTATATTGGAAAATTTATCAGACAGCACGAAAACGAATACATCGACGGCGTCCCAAGCAAATAGTGTCGGCGAACAATAATCAAGTGAGTATTCATTTTATTGCGATAGAGGAGTAAAACTCAATTTTTGTATTGCGAGAGTTTGAATATTTTTATTTATAAATCTATATATGTGTGTGCGTAAATCTAAAATGTTGATAACAAAGCGTAATAGCCGTTTAAATTGTCAGAAATTAAATTTCCTTTCGAATTTTTTTTTTAAATGTGAATTTAATAACATTTTGTAATTTAAATGTGCCGCATTAGGTACCGTAAAAGAAACTAATAAAGAACAATAAACTCACCGTGTATTATGCTTGTTCTAGATAGTTCTAAATGTACTCTTAAAGGACCTTTAAAATAAATGCACTTACTTATTTTGGTCACAGATGATTGCTACTTTATATGAACTCTTTACGAACATTGTTAGTAAAACAAACGTACTCTAGGAACTTCTAAACCTAATTTTATAAACAGCACAAATCATGTAGAAATAAAAAAACTGATTATAATTAAATGAAATTGTAACTTCTTTTATCCAATGTTTAACGTAACTTAAACTGCTAGAGAGTCCACACAAAATATGTTTACAATTAAAATATTTTCTTTCTTCTAGACCAATTTACATGCGTACAAATAAACCCTGTCAGAAAAACAAACATGTGCAATTAACTATACATTGTATATACTCAGTTGTATTTATGTAAATTTTAAGTGATTTTCCAAAAAAGTCATAAATTAAACAATGCGAACTATTCGTGCGCATACATTTCTTTGTTTATGCGAAAAGTGTTGTAAAATATGTTTTATTTAACTTTTGAATTATACGCACGCCAGTCGCCTGCAGTTTATATAAATACATACCATAAAGCTTGCACAAATACACATGTATATGTTTCCGTGGCTTACGATATTTCACCAAAAGTATATATATATATGTGGGTGTGTGTGTGTGTGTGTGTGTGTGGGTGTGTGTGTGTGTGTGTGTGTGCGTTCTGCTTTTGCACCATTAAAAAGTTTGATGGGATTTCACTTGCAGATTCAATGCAATATCGTAACGAGCAAAAGCTTTGGAGTTCGGCGAAAAATTGCATTAATACGAATTCCAGTGAAATTCAACTGCGTACTGCTGCTGCGCACACTTTAGAATAATATCATAAACTATTTTATTAAAATCCGTCCGGAAAACGGAAAAGATTTTCCGTTTAATGTATAAATTAGTATAAATTATGTGTAAATTAGACTTTTATATGTAATTTTTCCATAATTTTTCTCTGTTTGAAATGTTTATCTAACGAACTTATGGCCATTTCAAGTGTGAGTAACTTTTTTTTATTATTATATAATTTAAATTTTATAAACTATTTAAGAAAACTTCTGAGAGGCGAGAAAACTTATTCACATATTTGCGTTAATGCATGCATTTGATTGCATCATATAACTTTCTTGAAAGCGGCATCTAAAATATTAGTATAAATGCAGTTTAAACAAATAAATATAATGAAAAAATGGCCTGACAGTCATGGTCATGGTTCTAACAGCAAATTCGAATATAGTCCTACGAACACTAACTTTAACAAATCACCAGAATATTGGACAAACATGCACTAAGAGTCGGCAATACCGAGAAACAAAACAACAAAATGTCTTCCCGATTATTAGTTAATAATTTTTTGCCATCGATTTTTGAAATTATTACGGAAGAAATTGGTATTTTTGTCTGAAATTTTGATCTACTCAACTAATATTTGGAATCGACCAGAGCTTTATACGCCCATGAAAGTTATATAATTCGATGCATACGTGGAATTCTTGCAACCCAACGCCGTAGAAATTAAATCTAGAATAATGCCGTTATTATTAGGCCACTTGTAACAAACTCATGATGAACCAAACCCTTGATATCGTGGAAAGCGACTTTAATTTTTGATATAGTATGAGGCAATATTGATTTCGGTCCTCCGGGTGACTTGCAGGCAGCATTTTGGTTTTTTGTTTCGGGTTCATATAGAAAACACATCGTTTCGTGTCCAGATAAAATAGATTTTGTGAGATTGAAATCCATTAGGACTAAGCCAATTATTTCTTCTTCGGGTGTACAGTTTAACACGGTGGCGGATCTACCTTTTGAGGAGGTCAACGGCAACGTGCATGGTCCCAATTAGTGTGGAAACGGCAAGGTAGCAGCCCTACCTCCAAACTAAGCAGCTATAGGCTAATAACATGTTCTGCAGAAACAGTTTTTATTAACGAATCATCAATTACTCGGATGCTGACTGAAACAACAACGACCACGAGGCAGTACAAGCTACACTTTCTTGAACTGAGCGAGACTCGACTGAATGGCTCTGGTAAGCTTGACGAGTCTAACGGATGCGTTATATTTTTCTCTTGTAGCCAAAGCTATCTTGATTTCCTTGTCACCTGTATCGGGGAGAATTATGACAGTCACGTCTAAAAGAGATATTTACGAAAAAGTCTTGGCAACCCGCCACTACTATTTATCGAAATGTTAGATGATGTAAATCTATAGACGATGGGCTCTTTTAGACGTGGCTTTCAATGGGTCCTGTACGACCACCTTTAAGACCTTAAATACGCCGACGATGCTTGCGAAGATGTCGACTAAATTCTGAAGGATCACTACCTCAGAAGCTTGTTAACTATGGATGGAAGAACAGGGCTCAGCGTCGTCTGGCGCTCCACTCAGCTGTCAAAACTCACGAAGCTGAGACTGTTGGACTCCATAACGTCAAATCGGTCCTATTCTGCGTTTGCGAAACATGAAAATGAGCTCTGACTGGGAAACTGCAATCTTTTGTCAACTGCTTTAGGCGGGTCTTGTGCATCGGATGGCCGGAGGTAGTCTCCAATATTGAATTTTGTAAACGAACCTGACAAGCACCCCCCGTCTCAGTGCAAGTTCGACGTAGAAAGTGCACCTTGCGTCGCGGCTCGGACTACACAGCTGCAAGGAAGTCGTAGAAGAGTTGGACCGAAAACAACGTGGGTGCGCACAGTCGAACGTGAAGAGCGAACAGGACGGTGATGAAGGCTTTGGTTGCGTTCAGTTCCGCACCTTTGTTGCAGATGCACTATCTACCGAAATATGATTAAAGAAATAATTATATAATGAATTCTTTGGAGTAAATAAAACGAAAACCTGTTAAATTGTGTGTAGGTAATATTTTTTTTGACTCAATAAGGCGAGGCTTCTGTGCTCGATTATCGTCTTCAACTAACTTTCGACATTAACCTCCATCTCAAACAAATTACTAAAAAGAACAAACCTAACTAACTTCCTTTCTAATAAACAAATACATGGGGATGGGGAAAAAATAATCGAGGTCTTTTTTGTGTTTTTTTATTTCTGCATAAACATTACTCCAGTTTTTTTTAAGTCCAAATGATTTAGCCAAAATCGTTTCGATTTACTATTACTGTTTTGCTTTTCCTTGTTGGACTTTTAAAATGGATGTCGACCATTTTCCAGAGTTCATTCCCGCTATGGATAGCTTTGATTATATAAATTATATATGCCATGGAGTTTTTTTTAAACTTTTGTTTTGTCAATATTAGGGACAAAAATACCGTGTGTGAATTATGTCAATATATATGTCATTTCTACTGAGTAAAGTTTGCAATTTAAGAGGTTTAGTTCCAAAGTTTACCGTACTTTGGCCCCTTTTACGGTCGCCATAATCTTCCATCCGAGCAACAATGCATAGTTTTCGTCTGACCATCAAATTTATAGAATATTATGAGGAAAGATCTTGTCCGTTCATACAAAATCCATATCGTCTATAAATTAAAGCCGGAAGACCATTTTCCTTGTCGTCAGTTTGCGCACCAATTTAGCCGTTGAATTCTCTTCAGCGTTGAGGATCATTTTTGCTTAAACGGGTTTGTTAACAAGCAAAATTGACGCATTTGGAGCGAAGATAATCTACAAGAGCTTGTGAACTCACCACACAAAAACGTCCATTTTTGTGGTTGGATATAAATAGAATGATGATGAAATGATTTGTGCATGTTTTATTTAATTGCAAAGTTCTCGGACGCGAAAAAAAACTCAGTGATACAAATATGGTGATTCAATGACAGAATTGACTGAAAGTCGACCTTCGGATCCTTCAACATATCGATACCTTTTTTATAGTAGTCAGTAGTCAGACAGTTTCGAACTCGACCTCCTCATTTGATTAAAATCTCTTTCCCTGGTTCAATCTTTTTTAGTTTGGAATCAGATGATAGTCGCTGGGGTCCAAGCCTGACGAATACGGTGGATGGTGCTGCAATTCGTATTGCAATTAGTTCAATTTTGCTATTGCTTTGAGCGATGAGAGAGCCGATGTATTGTCTTGGTGAAACAGCACTTTTGTCATTGCTAATAACGTTTTGTTTTGTGTTCATTTCATTGTCAAACGGTCCAATAACGCTACGTACTATTCGCCCGTGATGGTACTGCCTTTCTCAAGATAGTCGATGAGGACTATGCTTATGGTATGTGCATCCCATAATATGCTCACCATCATTTACCAGCTGACGTTTGCGTTTTTGGGCGCTTCGAACGACGCTCACCCGGTTCTAATTATAATATATTGCCGACTGTTTATTAGACTCCGGTGTGTAGTGGTGGATCCATGTTTGATCCATTGTTAGGAATCGATGCCTCCGAATCACCGTTGCTTTTGATCAATTGTCAGCAAACGCGGCACGCACCAGCGTTGTCAGAGGGTTTTTTAAAATAAATATCATAGCAAAATTACAATTCAAAACAAAAATTTTAAAAAAATAAATATATATATATATTTAATATAAAAAATAACAGTTCATATTCTTATACATATTCTTATGAATTTTACATAAAATATAGCTTAATTTTACGTTTACATATTTGAGTTGTGTTTTTTTGCCATTGCCATCAATGTTAAAACCGTTTTTGTTATTTATTCTAAAGTTGTCCTTTGATAGCAAAATTCCATTAAGAGCATCAACTTTCAAACAATTTCGAATCTTTGTTTTATCGAGATTAATAGCTGAAAATGTTCTCTTGACATTGGTGGATGAATTGGGCAAGGAGAGCATATTAAAAGCAATTTGACACATTTTTTGGAAGCTTTGAATGCCGTCGCCACATTTGAGTTTGGATATGGCATTCCAAAACAATTCTGGACTGTTGAATGACGGATCAATAAATTTCTTTAAATCCAAATTTCTAATCTCACGAAATTCGCTATCAAATGCTTGCATGTCTTAAATTAGGAAAATGTTTGGCGAGATTATATATAGATTATGTGTTTTTAGTTAACATTTCGGATGTATCTATTATAGATATGTTATTTCTCTAAAAACTTCATCTTGAAAATCAAATCTTTTAAAAATTTGGGAAACCAACTCAATGTAAAACTTTTGTCAATTTTCTTTAAATTCTTGTACAAGTGTTTGGTCCATATTTAATGTACCTAAATACATTTGAACGTCAATGCCCAAATAAATTTCTTCGTGTTTTAAAAAAATAAAGAGGGTTTTGGTAGTTCACATCTTCTATAGTCTCTTCTAAGTAAGTTTTTTTAACAAAATGATCCAAAATTGTAGTTACTAATATTTTAATGTTCTTATGAAGAACCTGAATCATTGGTTTTTCACTTTGAAAAAGTTTGTTTAAATTGTTAATAAGGGGAAGTACATATTTGAGAAATTTTAAATATAATTCATTTGATGGATTTTTTAAATTATCTAATATATTTCTTGCGCTATCAATTTTGGCTGCATTAACAGCAAACTGGAAATATATTTTTAGAGGTTCATACAATTCGAGTAATCTATTGAAAACCATTTCTAGAGACAACCAACGCGTTTCAGAAGGATGTAATATTTTCTTCGGTTTGTCACCTAAAATATTTAAAATGTTCGTAAGTCAATCAATACTCTTAGGGCTGTTCTGAATGTAATTATAAACATATCTAGCTAATAATTCAAGATGGAAGACTGTGAACGGCGTAAGATGCGCATATAGCAAATGAAATAAAATACACATTTTAAAATTACCATATGCGCAATCACGCTTTAATAAAGATGTCACAGAATGATTCTTTCCCGTCATGTTACTGGCTCCATCTGCAGCAAAACCAATTAGTCAATATTTGCTTCCTCAAACGCTGTTTTTATTGTCGAGTGTATACTGTTTGAATCAGCCACACTAACATTTCAAAGAATAATTCATGAATTTTATTGTCTATTGAGATTATTACAACCATACTCAGCAATTTTGTTGAGGACAAATCGGTAGACTCGTCACAACACAATGATAATTTATTGCTTCTCAAAATCGAGCATAAAATCTCGAATTGCGTTTGTCCTATTACAGTTTTTATTACTGCTGTTGTTTTTGTCCTACCACAAGTAACATTTGCAGAAATTGCCGAGTCGGAAAATACACTTTTTTGTAATTTAATTAAATGATCCGATGTGGAAAATGCAATATTTCAGCTAAAAACATGTCTTTGCCCATAGCAACCATTTTTTTAACTGATCCTGAAACACTGGGTTGAAAGTTGGACTGACCTTACGTTTGTGCTTGTCGGTCCTACAGTGCACAATCAAATCGCTTTTTCCAGACAATGCTTTGATGCGAAAATGGTTTACAATAAGCCAAGTAATTGCAGTCAATAAATGTTGGTTCAGATAGTCATCCAGTGAGTTGGGGATCAGTTTCCCAGTCTTTTAAATAATCTATATTCCGCTCTAATTTTATTAGGTATATATTATATATTTGTATTATGTGAATTAAAGAAAATAACACTTGTTCTTTTAACAGATTTGTCCATTTTAATATATACAACAAATAACAACAAAACAATTAATAAAATAATGTTCACAACTATTTATAATAAAATGAAGAACGGAAAACGAATAATTAAATGCAAATGATGATAACAAAATGTATGTTGACGTTTTCTTTTAAATCTATTCGTAAAAATGTAGCCACCTATTGGAAAACACATATAACTACATGATCAAATAAGTACGTTTAATTCCCAATAGAGTTTAGAATTGGTTGACATAATCTCATAATATAAAAAACAATTATAATTTTGTATTATAAAATATATAATAAATCAATAATATACTTAAAACGTCATTTTTTGGTATAAATAAAATCAATATGATGACAACGTCATTTGACTTCAAAAACGTCAAAATGACGTTATAACGTCACGTCTGGCAATGCTGGCACCCACTGCTTTTTCATTTCCAAATGCTCATGCGAAATATTTAAAATACTGCCGATCGACCACTTCATTATGTCTGCAAGCTCGCCCACTTTCAGTTTGCGGTTTTTCAAAACTATCAGTGGTATCCTCATTTGGCCGGCCCGAACGTGGTGCATCACTGGTGCTCGTACGTGCTCCCACCAAATTCCCGGGACTTTTTGAACCATACAGTATGTACAAAAAGTCCACACCAGTTTGAGAAATATTGTATACCGTTAACGATAATATTGATTTTTTACGCTAATGTTCAGATTTTTGTCGTAGGTACCTGGAATTTAGGGTTAGGAAGTAGGATGAATCTATGGTCTGACTGTGAGGCGAATAATACCTTGCTATAATAGTGGTTTTTATGCAAACTTGTCAAAAGCGATCAAACTAGCTCAGCGTCAGTATATGAGTCCAGTAATACGAGACTCAAAAAATAATTAAAAATTTTAAGATCTAACAAAAAAGGGAATTCGAAATTTGACTGAGCCAGAGCTCGTATAACTGATTCATCTTTTTACTTTATAAACTAGACATATTTGCTATACATATTCCGGACACCCGGTAGCCCAGCATACAGTACACACATACATAAACGGATCATCACAACATTAATTATTTGTATTCACTCTTTGTACATGCGGTGAAAAGCTCCGTGGTGGCGATTCACTTTGAGCTCGCACGCGCATTTTTTTCCAGCCCAGCCGAATAACTTTCTAAAGTACCACATATATGTTTACAATTATACAAAGCAAGCTTTTGTACTTTGTGTATCATTTTACAAATACACATGGTTTACAATTTATATAAATTGTATATATCTATTCTATATAGTCTCTCAGTTCAATGCCACATCGATTTAATTGGAATAATGTATTATTCATGCATTTGTATAATAGACATTCTGACTGTATACGTGTCCAAATAGTTTTTTTTTTTGGAAAACTCCAAATAATCGTTTAGTCTTTTTAAATAAAATATTTTAATTTGTGTATACGTGGACTTACCACTTGTAAATGCATTCAATTGAACATTTACTCTATATAGTATATTTGTTGCGCCGCATAGTATTGTTGTATAATTTATGTGGATTTTCCAATTTGCATATGCAATACATAGCGATGCCGGTAGAGGTGGTGCTTTTAAAATGAGGTGATTTTAATTGAATAGCAGCATTACTGTGATAATAAATATTCCATTGAATTATGTAAATACATTGTTTTTTTTATTTTTCACTTTGATATATATTTTTTTTTATATAATGGTTTATCCAAGCTACTTTAATTTATTTGGAATTATTATTATATACAGGCATGAGAAAGTACTTGACCTGCTCCCGTGCATAGATTAGGTTATACTTATACTATTTACAATATCTCCTGATTTACCCTTCGGCCATTACACATAAATTAAAATCTATTATACACTTCAGGGCTTTTATACCGCCCACACAAAATATCGTCGTCTAAATCAAATTCAAGAACAATCGAGCATCAATTGGGAGTTAATTAAATCGAACAAGAAAAAGAAGGAAGAGTTAAAACGTCTGCGTTTAAGAGGCTCAAGATTAAGTAATAGCAGTCTGGAGCTGGATTTAAGCGATTTTTCCAATTCATATTACGGAGAGCCTACAGTAAGAATTGTTTTTTAATTGATTCGATTCGGGATTTCTGGTTAAACTAGGTTGTCAGATAACATAAATAATTTCCGGAACGGCAGCTTCAAATCCTATTCGAAATATTGTAAAATGTGAATAATATGAGAGAGAATATTTGTGGAATAATTAATTCACTAAAAAATCGCGGCGCAAAATAAAAATTCGAGGGAGTACTGCAATACCGAATAAAATATAATTCGTTGAAGGTGCGAAATAATTTTTCGTGCGAGTTATAAAAATTGTTTCGTTGATACTATTCCTATGAAAGCACACCTTACTCGTTCGTATGGTCAAACCAGCATATAAAAGGCTTTATGAATTTCGTATTTAATCAATCAAAACTCCGATTCGCGAAAAAGTGTGTCTTTCATTGATTATTAAACAGACAGGTCTGTTATCTGCAATTTGCATGTAATGAAAGAAAGAGTGTCAACTAAAAATTTGCTCATGTTTTGACAAGTAGAAAATAAGTTTGATTGAATATGGAAAATCTGGATATCTTGCATGCCACGCATGGTGCTAGGCTGATTAGTCCCGAACATTTCGCTACTCACAATTCGTCCCCGCACAATTCATCCCTATCACTTTACGTCCTTGCACAATTAATCCCGCTCAATTCGTCCCAGCACAGTTTGTCCCGAGCAAAATTCGTTACCAGCACAATTCGTTCCCAGCACAATTCGTACCCATCACTAATCCTCCCCAGCGTAATTCGTCACCAGCACAAGTAACAAAATAAAAATACACACACACACTGTTATATTTTGAGTGGCCACGCCAGCCAAAAGTATGGTATGTGCCCAAAGGTCAGGAGCTTTAGCGCCAGCCAAGAATATGGCGCAAAAAAATCAAAAGCCGCTAGGCCACTCACCTGAGCTCCAATCGACACGCTCGCTTTCTCCAAAACACGCGTTCCAAACTGAATACACAAAAAAACACCAAAAATCGCGATGTAAGCGAATCAATACAATTTAATTACGAGTACCAAATCAAAAACACATCTACAAAATGCTTTATAAAAACTTTAAATTATATAATTTTAATATAAGTTTGTAAAATATCTCCATTCCGCCGTTTTGACTTTTGAAATTCGCTAAGCGCTACAGAGCTAGTATCGGGAAATACTATACACCATTTGAAAGGTCTTGACAAAACCTACAAAACGACGCTATATAGACGTGTAAGTATGGAGTTCACTAACGCCGACATTCGCGATATTTTGAAGTTTTCCTTAGGTAAACGCAAATCCGCTAGAGAAACGTTCCGTGACTTTAATGGTGGAAAACGGTAGTAGTCGAAGGCCGGTGAAAGTGGCCAAGCCGGGATTGACGGCCAGGAAGGTTTTGCAGTGTGTTTGGTGAGATTGGAAGTGAATCATCAACTTTGAGCTGCTCCTATATGGCCGGAAGCTTTATTCTACCATCTACTGCGAACAACTGGACCTACAGGAGCTCGGATGGGAGGTTTTATCGCATCCACCATATAGTCCGGACATAGCGCCAAGTGATTACCACCTGTTCCTGTCCATGACAAACGCCCTTGGAGGTGTAAAGTTGGCCTCAAAAGAAGCTTGTGAAAAGTGTCTGTCCGAGTTCTTCGCAAATAAGGAGAGAGGGTTCTACAAGGGGGGTATTATGAAGTCAATCAGACAGCTGAACTCTTTGAGCTTGTAT
Organism: Bolitophila hybrida; assembly: GCA_027564075.1. Lineage (NCBI taxonomy): Eukaryota > Metazoa > Arthropoda > Insecta > Diptera > Mycetophilidae > Bolitophila > Bolitophila hybrida. Next base: position 11,679 of record JANSTU010002694.1, read on the forward strand.
TTATTATACATAATGTCGGTCCTATCGGAGATATTTCAAACAACTACGACCTGAATATATTTTCGGTGACTTCTTTGAATACAATTTTTTTTGACATATTTAGTGGTATTGGAAAGTTTATCGTCAATGTGACGTCCATGTGTGGAATTGTACCATTTAAGAGTTTTGCTCTGTACATTTCTGGAAAAGCTGCACGAGAGGTGTACTTTCGTTTCTGGCATTGGAAGAGCACGCCGATACTCTGGTTTAAAACTATTCACCTGGACCAGTGGACACAGAAATTACCGTTGATGTACAGGCACACTGACTCATCCCAAATACGGGATATGTACAAGGGTATGCGTGATACAAATACGATTCTGATAACAGCTACCACTACGAAGACGTTCATTGGAATTTTAGAGAAAGGTGCTTAATATTTTTGTTATTTCTATGATTATTATGTTTGTTGTTACAATTATTTGTAAAAATATTTTTTTTAAATAATTTTATAATGTTAAATTATATCAGAGTGTACTGTATTTGCACGGACAATTACATTACCAAGGCCAGTGAAATCATCAGGTAATAAGAAAACTGATGGAAAGAGTGTGTTATTTTTGATGAAAAAAAAGACGAAGAGGACATCAAAGAGGATGGCGAAGGAGATTTGTACAATATGTTTGCTAGGATTCGAGGAGGAGGATTCGGTTACTGGGTAACGATTCACACGCCAGCAACTCAAATGATGCAACTATTTTAGAACGCAACCTAAATGTATTGTACGTTCGTTATGAAGAAACTATTTTCTGTCACAACAGGGTGGTACTGCTTGCACAAATATTGCGGTATTATTATTGTTCAGCCGTATTTATATGTGTCTTAAATATAAAAAAATAACAAAAATAATAACATGAATGTAAGTATAATAATAATAATTATAAAAAAAAATTAACCCATTCGACAAAAAAAAAACTGAAAGTGTCGTTCAGCAAATGTTTAACGCACGATATTGGTTTAGTTGTCCCGTGCACAGAATCGCTACCCAGAACAACAATTTTCCCATTATTATCAGACACATGAAAAAATCAAAATAAAATAGAAAATATTTTATTTTAAAATACTATTTTGAAAAATGAACTATTTGACGAATAGTTTCTCTTCAAGATAGTTAATTTGAAAAATAGTTTATTTTCAAGATAGTTTATTATTCTGAGAAACAAAAAAAAATATTTGACGAATAGTTTATCTTGAGAATCGAAAAGTTTATATGACAAATAGTTTGTCTTGAGAATCGAATACTTCTAAGTGTGTCCTAAACATCTATTTCTTGCTATTGCTTAGAAGTAAAGGGTTCGCCATATTTTATTTCGGCATGTACACATTGAATAACTTTGATAATTGTCAATCGATTGAAGTGAATAAATATGTTATTTCAGAAATAAAATATTTTATATCAAAATAGTGGTTAAAAACTATTTTTCAATTGTCTGATTATTATATATAATGTTTGTATGTACATTTTAATTTAATTTCGATGTCTAGATATGCATTAAGATATGTATCTATAATTTCATTGAAGTCGTCATTTCTAAAACTAAAATAATTTTTATTGTTTCCAAAAATACAAATAATAATAACATTCCTTCGGCAAAAAAATGCGCAGCACATTATTATGCATGGAATTGTGTGTAGAATTTCAGAAAATGTGCATATACAGTTAATGTTTCGTAATCTTCAGCACACAAGCTAAATTTCGGCATTTCTCATAATCTTTTAATTTAATAATGTGAAATATATAAAATTAATTTTAGCGAATTTTGAACTACCCTACATTTTAAGGGTGGCAATACTAATACAGCTGTCAAATTCGGAGTCACCGTTGACGTTTATACTTCTAAAAATAGACACACAGACCTAATGACAGCTGCTGTAAAATCGGCGCGCAACAATAAATATGGCGCTCAACTAGATTGTTGGTCCGGGCTGCCTTTTTTCATAAGTATTTAATACTTGTCGCATCTCCAGCAACATCAACACAACACTGCCATGTTGCAATTCAATATTACCATGAGTTCTTTACTCGATCAACTGGATTTTATACTGCCAGCCATTACAATCAGTATTGTCATTGCCATAACCTCAATAAATCTGTATTTTAAAATAAGGTAATTATTCGAATTAAATATATTAATAAAAAAAAAGTCGATACAACCGGTTTTCTTGAGTATAGACGAAAGTTTCCAGCCAACGTTAACTGTTGGTTCTGCAATGTGAACTCAAGAGTTCCGTACGCTAATGCAAATAGCTGGACATGTAAGCACTGTGATCAGTACAATGGATTTTCAGAGGTAATTACAATAAACGGAGTTAAATCAATTGATCAACATACGTGGTTTTTAGGATGGCGACTATAATTGTGAAATTCCTAAGCAGAAGAGTGTTAAATTGAATACAAACACTTATGCTGCTGGTACAAATCATCGATCACCGTCACTAATTGCTCCGGTGAACGGTCTTTGTGTCCACTGCAATCGGAATCAGGAAATTAAAGTCCAACAGCTTGCATCATTTGAGCCCGACTGTGACAAAAACTATGACGTGGAAATCGTTGAATTTACGTGAGTTTTTTTTTTGCTTGGTTTTCAACTTCCACCAGAAACTAATAGAAAATATTCCAATATTCAAATAGCAAAAAACTCGAGCAGACCTACAGACTGTGCATGCGCTGCGAGCGGGTTCTCAAGCGCACACTTAATCGTGTTAAAAACAACGTGCTTGGCTCAAAGCTAGCCCAAATCGGTGCTCGAGGATTGAGTGTGATCGATATGCATATGGCCACAAATTCGCAGCAGACAATCTCACAAAAGAAGCGTATGCTTACAAAAATGTGCTTGGGCACGCTTATCGTACTGTCGGCATTGAATTGGCTCAAGACCAGCCGTAGTGTGCATGTGTCCAGGGAACAGCTTGAATTTGTATTACATCCATGGATTGCATATATTGTACTGCATGTGTATTCGTACATTACGGCAGCCCGAATCTTGTGCGTTGTGTTTTTTGAGTATCTGTGTAATGCACATATATTTATACGTGGATACGAGTATTTCGGTTATGCTTCGTCTGGCTTGCGCAGTGCAGTATCATCCCATGAAGTTGTCGAGCGCTTGTACGAACAGGGCCATCAGTTTGTGACACAAAATACACAAATTGGTCAACTAAGTGCATCAAATTTCACACGCGATTTGGCGGCTATTTTATTGGCAATTGTATGTCTTTTGCTGAACGGTGTGAAAGAGACTGGATCACTGTTGGTGTTGTCTGTGTGGAGTCTTAAGATGGCCATGCCTTCGCTGGAGAAACACATCGCAGGTGGTCCAAATGACGCTTTGCTTGAAATATTTAAGGTATGAATTGGATATATTACAAAAATTAAGTTTTTTCTGGGATATAATAATTGAATTTCTTCTCATTAGATAATTGTCGCTACATTTGCCTTAATACTGTCTATCGTGAACATAGTGCAATATTCCAAAATAGTCAATAGCCCCAGTGGCCAGATCAACAATAGTTTCCATCGCATGTGCAATTCAGATGCTGAGGAGGAAAGTGACTGTGACGAGAGCATATTCTCATCATCCATACAATCAATAAGGTCCCGAAAAACTCAAAACAGTCGAAACGGATCGTTTGCTCAGCGGAGCTTCAACAATTCATTGTCACCATCAGCCAATCGTCTTAACCTAACCGGAGGACTCAATCCTACGCATCGACTAAACTATTCGATGAACTCGACCAAATCGATTAGTCCGTCTGTGTTTACTGCTTCTGTGCTTCGTAGTCCGTTTGCTAATTCATCGATGAGCATGCTGAATCAGTCGATGAGTGAGGCTACCAGACCGGTTTTTAATAAACAGGCATTTGGATCACGTGAGAGTATCTGGGATGGTCGTCATAGTCAAGCAAGTTTTGCGCCAAACTGTAATGGTCCAATCAATTTCGGAGATTGTGGCCATGCATCAGAATCAGTACTGAATGTTTCCCATGCATCTATTCCACAGCCACAGTACTTTAATGATTCATTTATTGCCTCTAAGTTTGGTTCTATGAATTCATTGCGTTCTTACGATCCTACACCCAACGAATTTCACAGTGAACTAAATGGACTGAATTTAGGTGACAATCAATTCAACTATCATCCGCATATGACAACACCATTCTCAGGAACATCATCCGGCCTAAGGCAACGAAAGCAATTGATTTCACCGTCACGCCTACACAGTAACACTGCACAGTCTCAACAATCGGTTACACAATCCTCGTGGGTTGCTGGAGGCTACTGGAACAGTCCATCACCACAGAAGAAGTTTCCGCAGCCACCAACGATTGCTCAAGAACCAATTATGTATCCAATTCTCTCAAGAACCTCATCGCAAAGCTCTGGGTTTGAATCCCATACAAGTTCCATTCATAATGGTGGAGCAGAGCACTTCTCACGCGAAAGCTCAGTATGCGGAGATATAGATCGTGCATCGGTTTTCTCGGAACACTCATTTATGCCGGATTCCGTAAGTCAAGCGGGTACCCAGTATGCCCAACGACAGCTGAACTCTACATTCACAATGGGCGATGTTCGTGTGCAACCAGTGTTTCCAACACTAGACGATTCTCAACACACATTCATCCGTCCCTCATCAGTGATGAACGGTTCGTCGTTTAGGCCAGACCAAAGAAATCACCCGCTTGCCCAATCCCAGCCGACGCTTTACCATCAATTTGGTACACAGCGCGTGGGCCCCAAAGGCGTCAGTTCATCTAACAGTCTCTTCAATTTCAACAAGCTCACCAATAACTTGCCACCCATTCAGCGTGGCAGTCTACTCAAGAGCTGGAAGGAGAACAGCATGACCGATCTTACGCAGAACATTTGAACAAGTGCTATTGACCAATAATTTTAATTTAGAAACAATCTTTTTAAACCAACTAAACAAAAAACAATCAGATAATATACGTGTAGTTTTCTAGTCGGAGCGCACTGATTTTGATAAAAAAAAGCAATACATTACACTGCCAGTTGGAGCGCACGTATGTGTGCGCTCTCGCAACTATAACGTTTTTATATAAAATTGTAATATAATATTAGAATAAATTTGTTAATCCATAGGAATTTAGTCATAAGTAAGTAATAAGATAAATTGAATATTGTTTAGAATAAAAATTGAGAATTAAAATAACATCAATATATTATTGAATTTTGTTGATTGGCCTGGTTTTGAATTAGGTTTGGATCTAATTTTCTAATGAAATTGTGTCCGTATATATATAATAAATAACGAACATCGTTTTATATTCAATTTTCTACAAAAGCATAACACAGACACTAAATATAAAGAAAGTGCAAATAATTACGAAGCCGTACTCTTGAACAACTTGTGGGTGCTATCCGAACGATCGGGGTTATCGTTGCGAAGCTTATAGGCATACTCGTGAGCCTCGTCATAGAACGGATTCGTAGCCTCTTTGACAGCATCCAGCCAAGCCTGTAACTTGGGTCGTCCGGTACCTGGCTCAAAACCGGCAATTCCTATATTACGTAACAAAAAAAAACAATTATAAAAAATCTTCAAAACAAATTATACTAATTTTACTTGGCTGTTCAATTTCACAGGCGGCCAGCAGATCGGCAATTGAAATAGTATTGCCACCGATAAAGTTTCCACTTGCGTCCAGCCACTGGTTTTCGATAAGATTCAGGGTTTCCTCCATTTGTTTCTGAGATGATGCAGACACCTCGTCGTCGTCGTCACTCTTGCCGGCCATACGCGGTTTCAGGTACTTAAGAATAAAGTAGTACGAGCATGTCATACGTGTATTCAGATGCTGCCATTCGAGGTACTCGTCGATACGAGCTCGGCGCTGTATATCATCTTGTGGGTACCAGCTATCAGCAAGATCACGATTTTTGGCTGCCAGATAGCGAAAAATAGCAACACTCTCTGACAACTGGAACTTGTTGTCTACAATGGCAGGAACTTTTTGGAAGCGATTCACGTTGAGCTTGAAGTCGTCATTAAGGTGCTCGCCTGTAGACAAAAATATAAATATACATTTAAAAAATGTGTATATATTTTACCTTTGCGCAGAGCAATTTGATGATCGGCAAATGGAATCTTTGTCTTCTTTAGGAAGATGTACAGAGCCCGAGATGGTTGCGAGATAAGGTCGTAGTAGAACTTAATTGGTTGAGCCATGATAAGTTTTCTTTTTTTTATATAAATAGCAAATTACAATTTTCCTGTTTTCAACTAGAGCTGCACATAACCTGCAATTCAATTTATATAAAAACAGGTGTTACCACATATAGGAAATAAAAGCTAACAACAAATGGTTGCGTACTGTTATATAAACATTTTTATAATATATAAAAACTGTTGTAGTCTACTAATAAAATCATTTAATTTTACATAATGCGTGATACGTGATGAAGCATACAAATGTTTATCAATTCAATGTTATCAAAATATCCAAAGATCTAGTACTACAAAGAATAAATAGAGCACATATACTTTCCCTGATCACTTTTTTGGCGGTTTGACCAAAAATAGGACAGATTTTAAAAATCTGACAGTCAATTACACAGGGGAACAGTAATTTTGTATTTAAAAATAAAACCAAAGTGTTACAGCTCCGCATCCGAACGATGTATAACAAGAACGACGTGCCGACGGACGAAAGAGCAAGACACATATAGACAAATGGCCGCACAAACGCACGACTGCTT
>JANSTU010002705.1:0-18437 GCA_027564075.1 Bolitophila hybrida
TACTATACATTTACCCGCTATATTATAAAGGTCAATGTACCTTTTTAGCGATCGTGCCCGAGAGAGTATTTCTAATACTATATTGTACTTATACTTATTAAATAATTCAAAATAACTTTCTTTCTTATACACAGTACATAAATTATTGTTATGCTTATTAGATCCAAAAAACATCGAATATCTACGCAGACGGTTGATGTCTGAGATAACTTAAATATTATTGTGAATGATACATTTAAATTAAACGTCAAACAATTATATACAATTATACACATTTGCAATTGCAATAATTATGTAAATAATAAAAGGTGCGCGTGCGGTGTGTTAATTTCGTCGGAATCGTCGGAATGTTTATCCTGGTCTGGTCTCCGTTTCAGTGTTCTTTATTGAATGCGATTTCCGGGTCCAAAAATCTTGAATATCGGGACCTCAAAACCTATTCTCAGTTGAAATCGTATGTCTCGAAAAATTAAATGTTTAGGATGTTTTGTAAAATAAATCAAAATCTTATTCATGGTGCCCATTTTCCAAACATTTGCATGCATGTTTTAAGCTTATCATAGAACAAGCTTCCACCTCCGTTGCTATTATACGGAAATAGACATAATATTAGTTGATGTGAGTTCATATAATAGTCAAAAGCCGATGTGGTGGTTCTGAGAACCTGTTGCGCTCTGCAAAAGCTTAAAATTATAAATAATACGCCATTATAATTGTATACTGTATATATACGAGTACAAAATACTCTACAAGCGTACATATACAAATACATATATCTATTCGCTTGCCGTCTAATTAGACAATTTTCCAAGTAAAATAAAACGTTTGTGCGCTTTTTCCGGTTGGCGTGCCATCACCAACACACCCTTCTACCGCCCGCATCCCCACCCAACCCATAACTCGTCTCTTTTCCGTTCCCATTTAATGGCAACGCTCTGCGTCAACATTTTGCGTGCTTTTCGTTTTTCTTGTCGCCTTCGTTTTCCTTTCATCGCTCAGCTGCATGGTACATCATAAAAACAGGATTTCTGTTTGCGTCTGTGTATGTATGTGAGTTTTTGTATACACACACATTTATATAAAACAAATTTTCAATATATTTATCGCGCCGGGAAAATCGTCGTTATAAGCTCGGCTTAATACTAAGACCGGTGAAGCGCGTTGAATGTCTTTGCCGGATTAATAAACGCCGTAAAATGTTTACATTCATCTTCTAGTTTGTAGACTTTACGCGCAAAGAATATTAATGCTTAAAGTACACGTGTATTAAAAAGTAAGCACAAAAATAAGTACGTACACAGGACTTATATATTGAAGAAGGCATTCGTTCAGAATGCACGTGCACGTAACATAGATGTTACGATAGGGTTTAAATAAGTGTTGCAGAAAAATATATGTTTTACAATAATATTTACGTATATATTATTGAAAACGCTGTTTTATGGATATTTAAAAAAATAACCATTTCAAATGTCATTACAAAGGGATTAAAAACTAGTCATGTTGATCATTGATGTAAAATAAAAAAAAAAATTCTAGTTTGGATATGCTAAAATCATTATTGATAAGTCTCTAACTTTCCTATTTTTAAACAAAAATCTTTAAATAGTTAAAAGCTTCCTGATTTGTTTTTTTGTACCCAATATCGTAAGCCTTAAAGTGTACTTTTGCCCTTCTTTTTAAATATGGCTTTATGAATTATTGAATTTATGATTGAAAGCTGAATTAAAATAATATATTTTGTAAATATATGGCATTCTATTTCATTTATACTACTTAAGTTGTTTAGTCATCAATATAGATAGCTGTACATTAGATACATTAATAATTTAGACATATTATGGTTCCACTTGTATTAATTGCTAGATGTTGAGATAATCTGTTAAAATGGTCACTTTGGTGACGTGATCTTTTTTATATATACATATCCAAAAATATATTTTGGTTTAATTGATTTTCATACATTTTTCTAGCATTTTCATCCTTTACTTCATATTAAAACAAAATCGAAAGCTTTGCATCATTTCAACAAACACTTACTCAAAAACATATTATACATACACATATATTTATTACATGAATGCTCGAATGGTGATGATTTGTTTGAGCTTTCGTGTCGATAAACTGCAAAGATCATAAAATATGAACCAAGTACATAAAACACTACTGCGCGCTCTTGCTCCCAATGGCAGATTTAGAAAATGCATCCAGAGCATTCAACCTAAATGCTCGGTGCGATTTTCTCGTTTTATACGCAAAAGAATATTTTCTCTTAACGCGCGTCGTATTTGCATTCCTTTTATATGTATATATATATATATATATTCCTTTTATATATGCATATACACACATATATATATATATATAAATATGGCAGTTTATGTGTGAGTATATGTGATATATTATAGTTTAGAGTTTAAAGGATATATGTATGTGTGGGTGTGCACGTTTACGTATAGACGTACACCGACCTGCAATTTATTTGTAACAATAAAAAGCTCCCATAAACTTTCAGAAGTACATAACTTAATAAGATCTTTGCCGCGTGTTGAATGTGTGTGTATATGATCACAAGGCTGTGTGTATATGTATATATATCTAAATGCGTGTGTGCACTCTGGCACATAATATTTATGGGATGCGTTCTGGGAATGAAAGAATAAAATAATATGTATAAAAGCTCTGTTCTCTATGTTGTATGCTGTATGTGTGTGTGTCTATACGTGTTTGTACTGGTGAAAAACGGCAAGCCCTAACGGGTTTTTGAGTTGGAGATGTTTTTTTTGGATGTTTCACGCAAGCACGCGTTCCTGCTGAAAGTTTAGAAGCATTCGCAATTTATTTCCCGCCCCAGCGGAAACATGTCCAGTAGATATACATTTAAATACGTATATATATATATATATATATATATATATATGTATAATTGTATACTGTATGAATATGTGTGCGTGAGCGCTCACATGCACAATTTTAAATGCTTCGTTGAATATTGCAAAATATAAATTGCACTGACATTCCGGTGTCGCACAACGCCAGCAAATATTATATAGTTTAAATGTAGATTCATGTTGCGATTAAAAATGCACAAACGACGAAGCACCAGACACAAATATGTTTGCAAATTCTACGTATTAGATTTCAAAGAAAATATGATTTAAATTTAAAGTTGAGAATTAAATATTAATTTGTTGAAACATAATTTTATGAATTTTTGAAGTTTTTTTTTCTTTTTTAAATATTTTTTTTTATTTAGTAGTTAATAATAATATTATAAAACAGATTTAAAATTTTACAAAATACTATTTAAGAAGAAACTATGTGCTTTTAATAACAAATCTAAGCTCAACATTTTGCAATAAAATTTCCCAAAACCTTCCCGGTCAAAATTCTCTCTACAAGATCTGTTACGGCTAAATATCAACATTTTATTGTGAGAAAATCAATCCCTCAAATGTTTTACCACAATTTTAAATGTAATATTTAAGGGTGGTATAGAGGGTTAGAAGGGGTTATCCATAGATAAATTAAAATACTATCACAGTGGTCTAGGTTATAGTCGAGACACCCACGGGCCGTTAGTTCAAACACAGGTATACAGACATTGCGACACAATTACATGTATAAAAACTGTCATGAAACCTCTGTACAGATTTACATAGATTTTTATGTGAATTTGTGAGGAAATAAAAATCCTTCGTAATTGTAATTGCAAAATAAACTCGTAAAAGAATCGAACCAATCGGTGAAATTGTTTTCAAGAAATCATGCTCGCTGCAGCAGTATTTAAAAAAAAACAAAACAAAACGAGCTAAAGTTTCATGCTTAATTTCTGGGCGATCTGCGGCATGCTTCAGGTGATCTTTTTTGCTCTGTCGTCTAGCAATTTTTCCCTATTTAGTAGAGTATTCATAGCCGAGTGGGTTAACGCGTTGGCTGGTTTATGGGAGGTCGCCGTTTCGATCCCGGCCCAGCAGACCGAAGTGTTTTTCGAATGTAACACATCTTCTTGCTATTAATTCATATTATTCACTCTTTCACTGGTGTGTACACCAATCTACATGTTTCTCATTATTTATTGACTATATTTTGTAGTTTCTGAAAGCTGAAAATAAACGGACTTATATAGTCCTTCTTAAATTTGTAATACTAAAAGAAACTAGTTTTTTTGGCACTATCACCCGTTAGCAATGGATCGCTACTACTATTTTTAATAACTTTTATTTGATACCACTCTTCCTGCCTCCAGTCTTCAGACATACCATAAAAACCTACATTTCTTCATTTTATTTAATCTCATCTTCCTTTGAATGGCGGCATTTCCCAGAACTGCCATATAGATTTTTGTATTAAAGTAGTATTAAAGTTTTGGTAACCGAAACATAAATTCGTCATAAAACACTAATAGATACCACAAGGCACATTCCAAACAATCGATAGAAGTTCACGAATCAAATCTGAAAATTTGGTTTTATGATCAAACAAAGTCTTGGACACGTTATATTCAGCGCAAAAAGATGAAATTTTCTTGTTTTTTTTTTGATGCTATAAAAAATATTTATTCAATTTTTTTTGTCAACGTCGAATAGTAGATGTTTCTAAGAACTTGCTGAAATTTTTTCATCTAAAAATATCAATTAATAAAAAAGTTATAGGCGAATTCCAGGAACGCCTTCTTTTCGACGTGACTTGCGGTGAACATCATATCTTGAGAACGGTTCATTTGAAATCAAAACTTTAAAAAAAAACTGTTAGTATATTGTATTGTCTAGTCCCTAAACGAAGGATTTGTATTTTTTTTTATTTTTGAAAAAACTTGATTCTGATATAATCGCGTTTCAAGTTTGTTTCTTTCATATTTCTAATAAATATATTTCAAATTACATCGAGTTCTTGCTTCGTCCTGCTTGGTGACATAATCGTGAGAATTTCGACCGCATGGAACTCGTTAACTTCGTTTAATATTCAAGCAAGCCTGGAAGTGTTTTGACGCAATTTTCAATTTCATCAAACGCTATAAATATAGTTATAACTTCGGTTCAAATGCTCCGATTTTGTCATCCATTACAAATGTATATAACCTCTTAAATGTTGTTACAGTATCGATGGGGGTCATCTATGAGCGTTGCCACTTGCCTGGCCTAGGCACAGCAAGAGATGGCTCGATTTTTGAGTGAATTTGATAGAATGGAATCAGTCTATAGACCCGGCGGACTTTAACCCTAATTTGGCTGCCGAATATGATTCCTCCGGGACTTCTCTTCTCCGATATTTAACCGAAATTAAAACCGGCTATGATGCCTCTCAGAATCCTCTTCTACATCACACATCACATTCTGAAGTGTCGTTTCATCGTATCTCTATGTTGCTTCAGAATTTTAGAGAAAAGTAAAAATATATCTTCTAGATCGCTTTTTTAGAATCTGCAATCTAACTATAAAAATTGAAAATCGATGCTTTTACAGGATGCATTTTCATGAAAATATATTATCTTAAAGTACAAACGTTTTAGTAATTTTTGAATTGAAATATATTGTACTGTTTTGTTACAAAAGGCCGTAATTTTTTTTTTTTTTTGAGGCGACCAAAATTCTGGCGAACTGGATCATCTGAAACAAAAAATGACAATGGATTAAATAACAATATGAACGATCGATGAATATGCATATTTGTCAAAATGGCGGACAGTCAAATTTCAACATTCTATTTTCACTAAATATAAATTTTGGAATACTATATATAAATATATATCAAAAGGCCATTATTTTCGATTTTTATTTTTATATTTTGAATATGCCTGTAAACATTCAAAAAGATCGGTTGAGTAGTTTTCGAGTAATTTTGGTCACCGATGAGAAAACCATTTTTTTTCATGTACAGGGAATTTGAGGTATCAATCGATATGTATAATTTAAATACCTATCATAAAAAAACTAAGGTCATTATTGTGTATATGGTTTGTGCGAAAGTTAAAAAATTGCAAAATATTGTTTTTTTGAAAATATTATGTCATCATCAAAATTGTTATTTTTACCTATATAAATTTGCATTTTGCAGATAAAATAATTTGTGTGAGCACAAATAAATTGAATAAATGTACGCCAACGTTTTTATTTGTGTCACTGCTACTGCGAATGAAAACTTTTCACGTTCGTGAAAATTCCAACTTTATGAATATATATGACTTATTAACCCGATTAAAATCACTAATTCAATTCCATGCATCCATTTATTTTCAACCCCCACACAGTCTCACGGTTCTCGTGCTTCGTTACACATTAAGCCCGCACAAACTCTCCGACCCCCAGAACTACGCGACGTTTCGCCATAATTTTTCCAATTTTCCTCCGTTTTCGTTTTGCAACGTGTACGCATGGTTATAGTAATGTACCTCGTACCTCGTCTTGAAACGAAAAAGGGAAAACAAAACACTCATACACACACACACACATACGTACAGGAGAGCTCGACGAAAATCCGCTAGCACACTTTGTCAAACAGTGTAATTAGCATGTTTGGAATATAAATGACAAATTTGCATTAAACACTACTCACATGCGAAAATTGTCGACGACGACGCGACGAGGAGGAGATATATTTTCAGAGCGAGGCCAACGAGAACTTTGTGATACCGCTACGCAGACACGATCACGCTTGGAGATAATTGCGAAAAGAACAGAATTTTTGAGCAAACTCCAAGGTGGTTTTAGTAGAGGTTGTGTTTTGGAAAACCCTACAACCATAAGAGGTGTACTATATATGGTTAAGATCATGAGTGAGTAAATGTACATTGCTTTGCGCCATAAAAAATGTGTACATAGAAACTGAATTGAATTATCATTTTTTGCGTGTGTGTGTATGTGTGTGATGCCGCAAAAATGTGTCTACTATATATAAAAATGGTATATAGTAGTATATCTATATATGTATATTATATATGAAAAATAATACCTTATATAAGAGTGAAGTTCGCTTTTGCGGATGCAGGTTTATGGTAATGATCCGCAACACGTAGGCATTGCGGATGCGAGATTTTTTTTCTTTTTCTTTTTTTTTAATATATACAGATTGCTCACAAGCACATTAAGAATTAACGAGGTTAGGGGAGGCGACCTCAGCACGCAGAATGGAGTTGAGCAAGGAAAGTGAATAGGATGTTTTTTATATATAGTTTCAAGATTATATTTTCTAGTAATAATCATCGATTTTGAAAGTTTATTTTAAAAAAATAAATTTAGAAGGGTAAAGATCGATGTAATATATTACCGCAACACAGCATTTTCAAAGCAAGATGCAAAGTTCCTGTTGAAATAAGTTCTTTTGCTATCCATAAGATATGTCGTGTATGTATTAGTTTTGCTGCCATAAAATATCTAAAATTATACATTCTTTATGGCATACACAGACAATATATTTGTATATAATGAGAAACACACACGTACACATACATATATTTTGGCGGCAAATTTTAATCTGAAAAATACATTTTGTTTTAACATTTGTGACTTGTGATTTGTGTTAAATATTACGAATATAATGGCATTCATATTAATTATTTTTAATATTTTTAAACATAAACAACTTAAAATATTTGTTTTGTTTGTTATGTGTTTTTAAATATCAAACATGTCCATAAAATTGTACAATTATTAGAAAGGCAATTTTTTTTGTCTTCTTCTAACCTATGCGAATTTAATACACATTATCTCATTTCAAAAATGTGTATTTGATTTTCGGTATTTTTTTACTATACAAATTCCAAAACTATTAAAAATTAAAACCGATAATTGAATTATTAAATTTGAAATCGATTATTATTACTAGAAAAATTCAAAATCAAAGATTTGAACTAAAAAAAGGACAATCGATGATTATACTATAAAAATTATTTCAAAACCCTAATATGCATAATAAACTATCTGAAAACATTAAAAAACTGACGCTCATGCGTACTACAAATTCTACTACATTTAAATATATATTACGAAAGTTAGTGCACCAGGTATTTTGCAACTAAGTTAAACAAATAATAATGTACTTTGAAAATAATTTTGAAGTTGTGCGTATATATGCAGCACCTGAGCGCATATAACGAGAATTGATATCAGCATTCAGCACAATTTTGCGCAGTCACCCACCCATTTACCACCTACCTGCAGAGGACTCCGAAAATAGCTGGAGCATCGGTATTTTCGCAAAGTGCACTTCAATAACAAGTATTTATTGTAGTCAACTCTGCTTTAAAATCGGAAAACGGAGAGCTTAAGCGCTGGCACCGCGTGCAGATCCTTTATCTCACATATGGATTGAAATTAATTAGAAGTCATTCGATTGAGCTCGACGCCAACACACACACCGTACGCTTTCACCCTTTGTTCTATCTCTCACATACTTAGAAGTTTACACAATTACAGTGCAATAATAATCATATCTCTTTCGACCGGATTCTGTCGAGCACACGTGGCGAGATTAGCGTTTGCGAGGGTGTGCAGACATTCGATGGTGGAGGCCGAAGCCGTGTAGTTCGTCATAAATAAAATAAGCATTAAACTGCGATGTCTCTGTGCATTTAGCATTTGTGCATGCGGTTAAAGTATATCTATGTACATTGTGCAGTATGTGCATTATATAAATTTATAATATATTTTATAATCAGTGAGCTGGGGAACAGACCCAGACCAGTCTGGGGATTCGTCATGTATATGTTTTGAGTACACGCACGAAGGATATCAAGGAGACAAATCATATAATTTATGTTGATTGTTAGTATAGGATAATGTAATACTGTTATCGTGCGTACGCGAGCGAGTCTCCTTGTCTGACATACGAGCCTGGTGCTTTATGCTATATGTGTATATATTATATATGTAATTTTGGGAGGCTGTGGCAGTGGAGGGCTGTGTTCATTGGGATCCAAAGCCAACTACCTAGGGCCATTATTATCACGACCCAACACAACAACGGTTGATTAGAATTGGTTTTGGTATTATCTCATTTGGATAATATCGCAATTCGTATGCGAGTCTTATGCCATTATAATGCGCGTATATCTCTGTGTGTGTATGTGTTTGTGTGTAGAATATATGTTTACCCAGTCTCATTCACATATCGTTTAATATGATTTCTGGGAGCATTACGTGTGTATTAGGGATGAGTGTTTTCTCATTTCCCCGGGGGGTGGTTCAGTGCAACATTGCGCGCACACACTCTCCCAAACAAATGTACACAGCACGATTCGAGCATATAAACAATGTTTTGATTAAACTTGAACTCATGTCCTGATCTCAATTAAGCTAAGGACTATAATACCTTAGGATTTTGACTTGTGAGAACTCACATCTGCTATTTACAGGTAGCACGCACAGCAGAGGTGGAAAAGTTTATCAGTCAACAAGTTTCACATTATTACTCATCTAAATAACAATAATATATAATGAAATTACATAAAAAATTAAAATAATAAATTCTGTTCTGAATGTAAACTGCGTGCGCAATACAATAACAAAGTCACCGAAAATATGGGGATGCGTACACGTAAATACAAACACACACACACACACACACAGTCGCACGCAGCAACAGCATAATACATAAATAAACCGTTATGTACACTCACAAATACTCGCAATTTGGGGTAGGACGAGCGTGTGCGCCTTGGAAGGGCTTCATTTATTTCTGTACCATAATGAAATTTATTTTGGTAATAATTTTTTTTATTACCTGGGTAAAATGTTTCCTTGTCTGTTATATTATAAGCTTTCTCTTGGTGTATATACAGAAGAATTTATAAACATACATAGAAACATATATATTTACCGCATTTGATAGGATTATTATGGTAATAATTTGAATAAAATAAAAAAATAAATTATGCACTAGCGATGCGGTAAGAACTCATGACGGGGGGGGCGCACAAGGTTATATAGGTGCGTTTTTTATGTGCGCAGCGCTGTGTATTAAAGTTTATGTGAGCTTTTCTCTGTTTTCTCGAATTAAGCGCGATCAGCACTTTATGTGTATGTGTGTGTGTTTGCTTAAGCTTCTCAGCCATTTGTATATTGTATCAAATGGAGCAATAGCGGTTTTTGTTGGTGCGGAGAGAACAGAGAAAACCGTCAGTATGGATTTGGGCGTGGGTGTGTTTTATTCTTCTCCATAAGTGATATTAAAGTGCAGACATCAATTTGAAAAATATAATTTATCTGGCTTGAGAGGAGAATATTGGTACAGGGTAATATTGCGACGAATAAGTTGTATTTACTATACAAAATAACTGTCCAGATAAAAATTACACAATTAACAATATATATTAGATCCTTTAATCCCTATTCGGGACATAGGGCACCATTTGGTGATTCATTAATTATAATTTTCGAAAGAACAAGTTATTAGCCTATTGCTAAAAATACCAAATAACAATAACCCCAAATAAAAAAGTATTACGACGATATGTTAAAAAGTTTAAGGACTATACATTTTCGACCGAAGGGATTTGGTTTTATTAGATCTTTGATCAAGAATAGTTATGGAAATGGAAGTTCTTTTTTAACACAATTGAACTTACCAAACGAAAGGTTCCATTGTAAAAAATATCAGTAAAACTTGTTAGAATTTCTACAGCATATTTGTTTCAACAACTTTTGTTTACCAATCTGCTACTTTAGCCTTAGTTTTAAACGAAATTTGAATTTTTATATTCCCGACATAAATGGTATGGCGTTTTGCCGAGCGATAATCAATTCACCTTGGTTATCTCCTTGCAGCTTCGTGCATGAGCGTCATTCGTTTATGTTCTGCACCATTAGAGGTGTAACCGCACCTGACGAATATGCTAGGTCAGGTTGACTACCCTGCATCAAATACAGCTGCTTCTTGATATGGTACATCTGGAAGTTCTCGGTCGTCAACTAGATTCGTTCAGAACAGCTTTCCTGTTGACTGATACCTGGAGAAGATCCCATGTCTGGCTTTCTTCAGAACCGTTCAAAAACTCGCTAGAACCGCTAGACCATTAGAACCATGACGCTGCTTACGCGCTTCAATTGATTGATTGACCCAAATTGATAACATAATTTTACTGTTTCTACAGTTGTCCCAACCTTTTGTTGCATTTCGTCCGCTGGTTCACTGCTGCCCATGAGATCCGTTTCTCCGTTTTTGTGGCCATAGGCAATCGATCGTTATCGATGTTTACATTCAACGATTCACAGGCAGTCGGCTAACTCTATATCAGTCATGTCCATTAACGCAAATACCTCTATATAGATTCCGGATTTATAGGCAACGTTTTATCATTTAATTCATTTGCTACGTTGATCTATGTCGTAGGAACCATCCAATCCATGTCTTCCTCGAGTTTGTCTGTATCTGTCTCTGTTACATGGCCAAAACTGCCCAATATTCAATAGAAGTCACGTTAGTTGTAAAGCAGTTGCACATCATTTGCTTATATATATTAGGCTATGTAAGGTTGTTCACATAATTTGATGATATCAAAGAACAATCGGATATAGAATATATAGTACTACTGTATATAAACCACCCATCCCCATATATATATATATATATATATATATATATATATATATATCTCCATTAATTCGTCACCACCCATTCCCTGTAAAAGAGGATAACCACTTTCGATGAGATCTTGTTCAATGGATTACCGGCAAGACTCAATTTATTCAGTGCCGTCGTTTGATCGAACACTTGATTATTTAAATCGCTAACCAATTTATTTCTTAAGTCCAGTTTGGTCAGTCTCTTCAAAAACTATATACCTTCTCTAAGTGTGGAAAAATATAGTCACCGAGCGCGAAGAAGTACGCAATGAAGGAGCTACGTATACTCCTGGGATCATTCAAGCAGTAGCTACTTTGAGTCTGGGATTATCATTGATACGTATGACGTCCATTTCCTTGTTATACAAACATATTAGCGATGAGATCTGTTCGATGTGAATGACATATCGATGAGATGCAGCACATATCCTCATGGAAGGCTGTCTGGTGGATCTTTTAAATTGAGTTACACTTCAGATTCAAGCTGGCCAATGTATTTGCATATGCGCAAATATTTGGTTAATAATGTTGGTCATCTTGATGTAGCTAATTTCGAGCTTTTTAATGTATCGTGTGACCTACAAACATAAGGGTGACATGGAAAAACTACATTGAGATTACTTATAAACATATAAATTCATTCCTGATAAAAAAAATAGTTACGATTTCTGAATATATAGGACATATATAATAAAAAAAAATACAATAAACGGACCCCATTACTGATTCCCTATAGTTTACTCTCACTTTGTGTATTAATTTACTGAAGGAAATAGGAACAGTAAAATCACTTGATTTCCTGATGCATAAACAATAGGTTTTCGCGTTGGTCGTAAGCACCCGTCCTCAGTCCGCATGCAAAAACAAAAGGCCATTAGTAATTATCGTTTTTCCACTTTTTACCTTTTTGTTTTAATTTTTTATGAACAAGGGCTCGCTTATGCATTTACTGTATTGTGCTGTGTGCACTTGTGCAGTAGCTTTCCAGTCGTATACAAAACGCATTCAAACAAAGAGTATATATAATACAAAAAAAGTTTTGTTAACGCATGAAAGATTTGAGTTTTCATGTGAATTAATTGAAATTAACAAAAAAAATTGTATTTACCTATGGTAGTCATTAAAAGGAAAAAAACAGCAATAAAACAACAAAAGCTGCTCGGGTTTAAAAAAAAGCTCGCACACGCTTTAGTTGTTGCGGACGCAACGATGCGACGTACGATGAGTGTGCGGCAGCAAGGCGCGCGTGTGGTTGTTGTATCGTGAAATTATGAAGAGGGATGTTTCGTAGAATCAGTGTTTAATTTAATGAGCATTGGCATGGAAACTATACAATATACACATGTTAAGTACTATGATGGAATTTTAGGAGTTTTAAGTTTATCAAACAGTTTTTTTTTTAAAAAGTCAGTCAGTAAAAAATGACTGGTCCTGTTCGTTTAGACCAACTGTCACCCTTTTATAAAAAAAAACCCGTTGTGCAAAATGAGATATAATTCTGACATTTTGTTGGTTGGTTGGTTGGTTGGTATATTGTAGTCCACATTTTTTATTATTCTTTCTTTTCTTTAATTAGTTTTTTAATAATTAAAATATCTAATTTACAATTTCACTCCAAGAAAAATATCTTTTTGATTTTTGTTTTATACTATAAAAATACTATTTTGTAATTTTTCAGTCTATAAATTAATTTCATTAATTTTTAGACTTCCGTAAAAAACACTTTTTAGAACTTTCACCATCGATATTTTACCGATTTAAATTGTGAAACGTAAATTTTCTAATATTATTTATTTGTACTGTCAAAAATTTACTATTTTGGATATTCTGCAGTCGAAGATTTTTTGCTCGAGCTCCAGAAACGAATCAGGAATTGTCTTCGAAAGATCGATGTGTTTATTACAATTTTTTTCCCAACACAGATTGTATATGTATATATAAATGTGTGTTGATGTTTTATAATTGGCAAACAAAATAAACAGTAACTATTATTATTCTGTTTCTGATTAATTCAAGAGTACTAATTCCTTTGGTCCAATTAGAAGAACTCATTATGCGCAAGATAAGTCAAATATAAATAGCGATTCTGTGCACATTTTTCACACGCTATTTTGAAACGAACTCCAAATGTTTTGTACTTGCTTTGCTGTGCGTTATGAAGCAACTATTTTCTGTCAAAATATCGAGAGGTACTGCTTGCACAATTATTGCGGTATTATTATTGTTTACTTGTTTGGTTGTATTTATATTTGTCGTAAATATAAATAAATAATAATAAACACATGAATGTAAGTATAATAATAATAATTATTATTATTATAATAAACATGTTATTTAAATTGATTTTTTATGTTATTTTAGAGTATATCTATTCAGCGTAGTGAATTTAAGGTAAATTAAGTATAATGAAAACAAATATACTAATAATAATTAATTAGTCTGTGTTATATTATATATTATTATTATTGTATATGCTTTTGACATTGACATATATTTTTCAGCCATTCGACAAATAAACTGATTGTGTCGATATGCAATTTTTAACGCACGATATACACGCTTGATTTGAGTTGTCCCATGCACATAATCTCTACCATGAATTACTTGTCTTTAGTGTTAAAGATTAATTAGTTTCAAACCCTTTGGCCAGCTTTGTAGAGTCTGAGTTATTGTATCCTGACACGTCCAATAACAATGACAATGAAAATCTTATCAAAGTCTCTCTATCTTGCGAATACTAATCCAACGACCTTCCTGACTAATAAATCTACCTTCTAATAATATAAAATAAACGAAATAATCTTTGCCCCCAAAAATGCACTGTAATCGCTTAAGAAAAAACATGCAGTCTCGCGAAAACAGCGTATAATAATCGAATAATAAATCTATGGCGACTTCTTAAATGAAAGATTCACGTGCCGAGGAAAACAATTATCGCGCGTGCTCACAAATAACCGTTTTCATAAATCACACGCGATATTCTGCAACTGTGGTGCGGCGCCGGCGCCGGTGTATAAGTGTACTTGGAGAAACTAAAACGATTATTATTATTTTTCCCCATACCTTTAGCCTGGAGTGGCCTCCTTCTCTACACTCACCCCATCTTTGTGCCACAAACCCCTGCTCACGGTCACAATAGCAGAAAGCATTGTGTGTTTGTAATTTCGAACGCACACATGCGCACCAACACACACACACATTACACACATTTGTGTCCGCGCGCCAAAAGCTCCCGAAAATGGAAAACTTTCTTAATTCATTTTCACCACACCTAGTAAAACATTTTCGGACATTTCCACACTAATAAAGTAACCTGTTGTTCGCATAGCGATTGTGCGCAACTGTATACTATATATACGAATGTGTCCGGGCAATTTGTTTTATTAGTGTTTTTCGACAAAGCTCTCTTAAAATAGTGTAGTTTCCTCTATGTGTGTGTGTGCAACTGTATATATGAGTGTGTAAATGTACTTTCAGCGGCAACGCAAACACATAAATAACGCCTTGTCCGAGCTGGCGCGGTTCGTTTGAGTGATTTATTTGCGGGTGGGCTTACTATATACAAGACTGTGCTCGCACAAGGGCACCGGCGCCATGCCGCCCAATGGTGTCTGTGCTCGCGCAAAAGCAACAATTACCGCGTTTCCCAGCGGAGCAGCAGCAGTAGCAGCAGCCCGAGCATCATGCAAATGAGGCTTGTTTTTACAAATGATTAAATTTCTGTTTGCTCTTCGCATTTCCCGAGCACAACTTTTACAACTTAGCCGCCTACAAAACCACCCATCCCCATACGCCCACTACATCTCGACACCCGCTTCCTACCGAGCAGCGCTCTAGCACAAAAGAAAAACTTTCAATATTTTCGGTTAAATTCTCTGCCGAGTGTTCTTAATTCTATTATCCCTGAGCGTGCGAGCGTGTACAACGCGCGAGCTCTTCCTCTGCTCGAACTATGCATAATTCTAATATAGGCGACAAAGTTTTCGGTCGACATAGCCGATCTAACTATCTGCGCTCGAAACGGGTGCTGCGCTGTTTTTGCATTTGCATAACTTGTGCCCGTCCCAGCAGCAGCCGCCCGCCGGCTGGGGAGGTTGCAGTATATGCTAATGCCCAGGCGGCCTCCCATTCTGTGCCATGTACACCATTACACAACAGACCCAAAACTTATTATTCGAATACAATGGAGTCTAAAAACATAATTTTAGCACTTTTCCTACTGCAACAGCACTCGCGTAGAGTTGATGTGTTTTCCATCTATTTTATATTGTATTATACATATGTGGGATGAGTGTGTGTGTGTATGGCATATTTTTATAGCAAGCACTCGTTGCAGCATCCAGCGATTGCGCACAACATAATGCGCCAGCAGTTAAATATATAATTTCACCAAATTTTAGCATCTTTGCGGCTTAATCTTCTCACAGAAGAAGTGTGGCTGAACTGCACTTTAGAGCATCTTTTGGAGACATTATACATAACAAGATACGTTCAGGGCCAGAGGTGTCAGCCGACGATAGAAATATAATATATTGTCATAAGAAAAAGTGAAAATTGATATAAATAATATTTTATAATATTTAATTATAAAAAAATATAAATATATCAACAATTGAACGTACCTTTTTTATTGTAAACTGAAAATAATGACAATGAATAATTGTATAATAATAATTGACACGACTGGTCAGGTCATGCTCCACTGTGCTCCAACACTAACATTACATCCCGAATGGTTATGAGTCTTAATTTGCCCTGACGCGACTCTAACAACTTTGCAGGGCAAATGCGCATATTTTTCAGATATCTGTATGCACCGATCTTGCTATTTACGAGTAATATATTCCGAATCGTGAATCATCAACGATACCATATACTTATTGTTGATGTCATTAATGTTCCCTTATTCCAAATCTTAAAAAAAATGCTGCATTCGAAAAACTGCTACATTCGAAAAACACTTCAGTCTGCCGGGGTGGAAACGAAATAAAATCTAAATACTTTTCCAGTTTTTACGAGAGAACCATACACAAAGCGTTAGAAGGTGTCTTTACATTTTGCTACATTAATGCCAAAAAACAAGCTTCAACAGATTGAGATACAGATGTATATTGATAGTGATAGATATGGATGATGAGAGAGATAGAGATAGATATAGATAATATATGTATAATAATAAATATAGCGGTAGAAATAAAGAGAGATAGATATGAAGATAAAAAAATATATAGAGATAGAGATAAAGAAAGATGTATGTTAGAGATAGGCTTTTATATACACTGATAGATGATAAATGATATGGTACATGATAGACTATAGATATATATAATTATATATAAATGGAGATGGAGATAAAGGACAAGAGCCAGTACGAGGTTAAGTTATCTAGGTACCTTCCACCTAATTCTGAAAAAAAACTATTTCTAATTTCGTAAATTTAGATCATCTAGACAGGAGAGGATTGAACCCTCATTCATATTTGTGTTTCCAATCTCAAGGTACACAGCAAAACATTGTTGGCGGTTATAATAAACATTGTTATTTAAATTTTTTAGTGTATCTGTTATTGTAGTATTTATGAAAAAATACCATATTTATGTCTTTTTTGATCCCCTCCAAATAATTAGGTTCGTAAAGTTCACAAGATTTTGCATTTATTCAGCGATGACTTTATCATTTCTTTACGCCGAACAAATTTTTTGTCAATACCTTGTTAGTAAAAAGCAAACTTTGGCTCCTATCAAGCATTTCGATGTCTAGTGTTGGATTTGATGCGATATGTCAAATCTTGGCTTTGCAAAAAAATATTTTCCATTTCTAGGAACATTACATAATATTACATAATAATTTGTTTGGAATATGCTCGTACATTTAAATTTTTTAAGGAGAATAATATAACTCTATCACATTTATTTTCGAGCATATTGACAAGGTTTTCTAAATAAACTTTGTTCACCATGGTGAATACTGAATAGTGTATGCATTTTTCAAGAAGATGCTCAACTGTGATTATGTGGCGAGTGTCCATTACGAAGTCTTGTCATAACGGTGGCTTCTCTACGAGATGACATTTCTAGCCATATTTCTATCTTTGGTTTGATCCACCTGAGTTTGTTGTTTTTGTGTGTTTGTCCAGACCTCTTGGCAAATTTGAAAGATTTTTCGTTTCACAAAACTTTGTAGATCGTATACGAATTTATTATTGTCAGTTGAATATGGTGTTGTTGCAGATTTAGCGAGTTGGTCTGCTCGCTCGTTCCCGGGGATTCCAACATGTCCCGGAATCCAGCAGACTTTTGCCGTTATGTGCGTGTTGATTTCTGCATGCGTTGGATGATAGGATGCCTGGTATTTATGTCCGTTATTGATTTCATAGCACTTAGTGATTCCGTGAAAATGACTGTGCATTTATTTTTAGGTGGTCTTGTAATGGCCATTTCGAAAGCCATGTGGTTTACTGTGAGTTATGCCATATATTTGGTAATGTAGACACCTTCTTTAGTGTACAAAGATGCCCCTGTCCCATAGTCTGATTTGGATCCATCCCTGTAAAACATTTTGTAATCTAGATATTTATGTTTTTTGTACCATAACCATAGCCGAGTGGGTTAACGTGTTGGCTGGATTATGTGAGGTTCAATCCCAGCCGGCAGACTGAAGTGTAGCACTTTAAATCAGTAGGTCAACTAGCTATTAATAGCCTTTTTATGAAATAGGTTATTGCTTTGGAATAACGGAACACGCACCCTGTGTATAGAACAATAAGTGTTTGATTCACGATTCTGAATATAAATACGAGTAGCAAGATAGATTTCGGTGCATAGAGATATCTCAAAAATATGCGCATTTGCCATGCAAAGTTGTTAGAGTCGCGTC
>JANSTU010002716.1:0-18436 GCA_027564075.1 Bolitophila hybrida
GTGCCAGAGCCCCGCATTACCACAGCAAGGCCTGCATACTACCTGATTCGGCCCTTTGTCAGGTAGGAAAAACGACACTGCTTGATACAACACCGTCCAAATTTGTGGCTCATGATGAAAAAATATTTTATCATATTGTTTTTGTTTATGTTTGTATTATAAAAAAAGGGAGCAACGGGACCGTTCTTCGGAAGCGTTACACCATACGATTAACTAATATAATCTAATCTAAAAATTATAAATATATACGATTATATTTATAAATATAATGTTTACAATTATGATAATAAAAATTGTTTGTTTTATATTAAAACTACCAAAAATTTCCATGTTTTTCTAAAAACTGGAAAACTAACTAACGAACTTAAATACATAATATGATTCTGTTTACTATCTGCATTATAAAAGCTCTAAAGCCAACCTCTAAAGTGCTCTCACTCTTATTTGGATCACTGTAAATATGCATTTCATTGGTTGGCACAATAATTCCACAGTCACAATGCACGCACAGTAGCACATGCATGTAATTTGCATAATGCAATCACGCCGGTTATGCGAAAGAGTATCTGCTCATGACCAGCAGCGTATGTGTGTGTGTGTGTATTTATGTGTACTGCAAATATAAACAACAAACATAAAATATTTACACAAACATCTCACTACTATGATCGAACAGTGTTTTCAAACAGTAGTACAAACAAGTCACCACCAAAACATTGCCCCTTATTTGTGTTTAGCTGCAAACAACTCCGAATTTGACTTCTTTCTGAATAAGTAAATGTATCTATATATAAGAGAATATTACCAGAGAGAGAGAATGACAGAGAGAGCGAGAGAGTGTTGCGCAAACTTATTTTCGGTATCACTGTGTTTGGTCGATTAGTTTGTCTGCGACCGTCGTGTTTTAAAGTCGCCGCTGATACGTTGCCAGTGCCGGAATTTTAACGGAAATTTGTTCGCAAGTATACGCAACTTAAGTACACTCTCCTTAGTGTTTGTTTATGTTTGAGTGTATATGTGTTTGTGTCTATGCACACAGTGATTAAGTGCCCGTTTTCCGCGAGTTACAAAAAAATCCAATCAAAAGTTTTGTTGTCCGCACACGCAACCAACCACAGTATAACTTTTTTATAAGTGAAGCAATTAAAAAAAAAGTTATTAGCGCATCGTTTAGTTTATGCATGAGTTTAATGATCTTCTGGCCAAATGACTGGACAAACAAGTGTGTCCTGGCATAAATAGTACCAACAAGAAAAAAGCTCATCGGCCGACGCTCGCGTGTCCGCAATCTGATTCTGTTGGACGGATTTTAATCAAGTGTTTTATTTTTATTTGTATATCAGGATTACAGTGATATTATCGCAACGGATTACACTGGATTTACACGCAACACGGATTACCTGTATTTATATCATTAAAATAGCCATAATATAAATCGAAAAGCTCACTTATTGAAATTGGTACGTGTACATTTTATATGTAAATTATATATACATTTTCGAAGGGATTTGCATTGAGATATTGTGAATATATAATTAAAGCCGAAATTGAATTGGCCAACCGTGTATTTTAAATGGGTAAATTATGTTTTCAACATTTCTGTGTATCTGTGTACAAAATCGACGTGTGTTTGTGTGTATATGTGTTAATTTGAATTATCGATAATTTGCGGTTGGCAGGAAAGTGCACCGAAAATGTGCTACATTGTGTCAGGAATTGCATATATTTGCATTGAACTGAATTGTGGTCGGAATATTTAAATTATTTTCTATACGCGATGCATCGATACTCAAGTTCTGTATTTTTTTAATTGTTAAAATTGTAAATGTTATAAATATACCTACTCAATAATTTTTTGTTGGCTGTTTTTTCTGATGATTATTCATATAATGGTAGTTCTTTTTATTGTAATATTTATTTTAAACAAAAATATTTTGTAAATATTTGTTGTTGCAGAATTAAAGCAACAACAAAAAATAAATAAATAAATTAGGTGATGGAAGTGGACATTACTAACCGTGTAAACTGACAATTATTCATTTACCGATGTTGGAGGAAAAACCGTTGGTAGATTTACTGTCACTCGTGTAAACAACAAATTTATCGTTGACATCTGATTTTAATGTTACCGCATTGTAATCTAATAGTAAATTTAAATTTGAACATAATTAATCTGACCTAATAAAATTTTAAATTTTGGTCTACATATTCTGAATTTTCTCTCTTATTTATTCATTTTTTACGGAAGATCTGTTGGTACGAAGGTGAATTGAATCGATTGCTAGAACCAGAGTCTGCCTCCTTTTTACTGTTTACTTGTTGAAATCTTTTTGTTATGAAGCGAATTTAACAAAAATGGTTAAATAAGAGATTTAAAATATATAGCCAATTTAACAATCCTTGAAAGGGGCAAGGGCATGTTGTCATTTAAAGGAGGAGGTGGGAGATTATGTTTTAGATGGAGATTATGAAAGTTGGCGCTTACTAAAAAAATTATAATTTCATTGCTTAATCCTGAGCGATTTTGAAATACCGATACATATTTATGAACACCACCGTTTTCAATGTCAACCTTTGCCGACGGTAACGTAGAGTCTTGTGATCCCAAAATGTTCACGTCGGTCTTAATAGGGTTCAATGCCGCCGCGAAGATGTCATTTAGAAATGCAAAATCGACGTTCGTGATCGTTATGGCCCTTTTAAATAAGTCAATCAATCAATGCAGTTTGTTTGTTTCCCAAACTACAAACTACTCGACCGGTTTTTCGAGTAATTATTTAAATTATACCAAATTTTATAGAATTAAAATTTGACAAATTCTTGGAATCAATTAACAGCCCGAGTTTTGTTCGAAATTACGTATTTTTGTAGTGACTTGGCGAACTTTTCGAATTACGCGGTCGTATTCTGGATAGTCCAACTTTGACGGAGTACGGAATTGCAATTGACGTTGTAAAAAAAATATAAATATACAGTTAGTCACTTTAATATTCCGACATATGCAAAAATATTAAAAATGTACTTTTAAAACAATATTTAAAACATAATTTCATGTTTCTTTGAATTACGTTTCTGAGATGATAATTTAGATAATATGTATCTGGAAGAATATTAAAAAAAATGTTAAAAATAAAAAAAAAAGTAGAACAACAATCAAAACACTTTTTTTAAAAAAAATGATTTAAAAGTATATTTTTAATATTTTTGCGTGTGACCAATTATTAAAGGGACTCACTGTATATATACATATAATAAAGAATAAGAAGACTAAAGAAAATATTCATAATACAATTTTTATAGATAGATAACTAAAAATCGATTGCATCTCAATTGAATTATCTTCAGAATCGTCGCTCTCATCCTCGTTGTTATATGATCATTGGCGTCTTCTGTTATACAGCACGTCAATCATGGCAAGCTGAAGGCGTCCAACCCCATGCATAATTCAAGAACAATGCCGTTTTTCATCGATGCCCATTTTTGAAATACAAACAGAATCACTTGTTCGCCTTTTTCATTGCAGTAAATGCAACAATAACCGTATCTCGACTTCGGGCTTTTTAAATGCCCTTAATTTTCGGTATTAAGTATTTGAAAAATGGCCGGTAGTATCCCGTTATTGCACACTCTACTTGCTAGTATCAAGTGAAAGGTAATTGAAACCTATCATTTTAAAAAAAAACAATATTTGTACTTTATTACCATACTCATTTTATAGTATATGTTTTTTTAATAGTAACTGCATGTGACAGCATGTTACAAGTGCGTGTAACACGGTGTAGCATGATTGTTACACTCGGAACACGCGAGTAACTTGATGTGACACGAATATATTCGTTTTACACAAAGATTTCTTCCTATAACATAATTGGAAGAGGAACGGTTTCAATGTGTGTGGTTTTATCGGGTATGCATCATCCGCGACAATGCAGCATGTCATTAGTTTCGATTGGTGGTACTGATTCTGACAGATAAACTGTGTTTTCCTCCATGGCCTGTGAGGTAGGCGATCACAAACCAATAATTTTGATTACCTGCCTCAACATTAAATAAAGCCGCGACCAAAACCACAACCTCAGTAACGAGCCTAGATTTTTACACATCAATTCCCGTGATTTGCTACCTGGACCAAACCACATAATCTGAATCAAGTCCAAGTTCTCCTACATCAACGTAGAAAAAAATCTATAATCATTATCTTCAAGAGCCATTAGATCGATGCTATTCGTCTATATATTATTGAAATACTCCGATACAGAATTCCATAAACAGTTTTCCGTCCAATGCGCATAGACAGTGAGAAAAATTCCATCGGTTTACAATTTTTGACTATTCTTCGGTCTTTGTGCATTGCATTATTCGGTGAATATTGCTGTCATCCACAGGTTGCGCGGTTTGTGTCTATCTCCTTATTCAGCTGGTGCTGGTTTATTTGGAACGCAATCGTTTAGGAACAGATTACAGCTGGTCTGCACTCAATAAACATTGAAGAAATGTATTTCCACAAGTTGGATTTTAATATTTTCAAAAACTTATACATGATCCCAGTTCCAGGTGTTTCCTAATGTTTTATGTCGATTATAGCATCCTTTATCTCCTCCTCAGTTATTTACCATTACCACTATTACCACCACGTCTTACCACTAGAGCATTGGAGAGCTGCAGACTGTTTAAATCGGGTTCTTCTTCACATTTGTTTGGAAAAAGTTCGGTTGTATTGAAATTTCAGCAATTTTTTTAAGGCAAAACACTTTTGCTTTTTCTTCTGCAATGAGAGACTCAAAATGCTTTTTGCTTTAATTTTGTCCAATTCAATCTTCTTTAACTTGATTTGCACCAAGTGAATAATTATTTTGCTGCAGATAAGACTATTTAAAATTTGACAAAATTAGTGTTTTTGCAAGTTTCTTATAGAAGTTCAAGTTTTTATACAAATAATTAAATTATTTAGTTGTATTATTATGTAAATATCATTCATGAGGATCAGACAATACCAAATAAACGTTGATGCGATGTAGTTTCAGCTTAAATAAAATTAAAAACCATATTGTTAAAAAAAATATATTATGGAAATTTATAACAAATAATTTATTGAACATTAGAAAATGCCCGTCTGTGGTTATGCAGAAAATCTAAATAGACATTTTATTATTCCCGCATTCCAGATGTAATTTATAATTTATTACTCACAACACAAATTCTTTGTTAATTTAATTTGAAATTGTTTATGTGAGACCATTAAAAAAATAAACACTCTGTGCCAGCGATTACAGATTTTCTGCAAGTTACTTTAAATGCAATTATCGCTTTAATAGATTATCAGCAAATAAAACAAAAGAGCATCCATAAAATGTCTAGGCGCAATCTTAACATCGTTTCATAGTCTTAACATTTACGTCGGTTCAGCAAAGGTCAAGCAGGGCGGTGTTAATTTTAATATTTACACAGAAAACTCTGCTCACAAGAAAGTGCATATAACATATAAAATATTATATATGATAGACATTGCATAAAATATGTCGTGCACTGTACAAACAAGTGATTTCCACGCTCGCCAGGTCTTTGCTAAAATTGCCATTGCGGAAAACTTGTTTTCGCTTGAATTATCACATTGAAATTGCTCGCATATTAATATGCATAAATACTTGTTTCTTCGTATACGAGTATATACACACACATAAAAATGCTCGTTCTCACTTATGTTTGCCGCACAAGCGCGCATAAGCATAATTATGTGCATATAATACTCACATATATAAAAAAGTATGCATCGAATTTTATGAGTTGTTCGAGTGCCATGCGCACACAAAGACAATGTCCCATTACTTGGAAAAGAGCACCTAAGAAAATTACAAACATCTTTTTTGCCAATATATAAATATAATCGTTTTCCGTTTATGAGCGCGCGAGCACAGACTTAACGAGCTAACTAAGATGCTCATGCGCGCGTATATGCAAATAATCGCGCACACATATGCAATTGCCACAAAATTGTATATTATAAAAATATATGCATGTGTGTTTATACTGTATATAACGTTATTGTGTTTATATTTATAAGCGTAGCTTTATTTATTGTAACTTGTCACATTAAAGAGGAAATAATTTTGAAAAACATGAATAATGCGTGCGCTTGTCTGTGTGTGTTTGTTTGTGTATTTTAGGTTCGGTTTGTTGATGAAAAATCATGTTTTATTATTATGTAAACACGACGACCATAGCGAAATGCACGCAGCTTGGCAATGCTAAACAACAACCGATGATGATAAGAAAAGGCCAAGCAAATAAACGAGCATGCACAAAAGTGCATCTGCGCGAGCTTACATTTAAGATTTATGATCGAACAACACAATTCTGTTTGTATTGAATGATAAGAAATTTATGGCACAAAAATCGGGTTGAGTCACTCGAGATTACAGAGGAATTATGGTAATGTTAATGTGCTGGCAGTAAAAACTCTTATCGTTAAACATGATAAGCGTGATTTGTTTACTGGCACCCATACTGATGATTCTTTAATAAAACAACTACAACCAATTAGTGTTTGTGTTTTTTTTTTGGTTGGTGAGCACATTTATATATAATTAAAAGCAATTAAGCGAATGTAACATGAACTCATGTACAGCATGTTTTCATGTATATGTTTTGGATATCCAACTGTGCGCGCCCCATACAATGAACTCACTTCTTCTCTCTAATCTAAACCAATTATACCGAATAATTGCTTAATATTCGTCTGTAATTAGTATTGTATTTCGACAAACATGTAGCATTTTGCATTTGTCTAGCCTCCATTTTGTACGATTATGTTTATTTTCGAACGAGTATATTTCGATTGGCTAATTAAAATTCGACGAAAACGAACGCGGCGGTTTTTTTTAAATGAAACCCGATGCCACCCGTTCGCTGCACGACTTACCCCCGGTGACACCCGCCGCCGCACTGCATATTTGCTCTTCAGAGTAAATGCAAATAAAAATGTGTTTACTTAAAATATTATAATCACATTTATGTTTGTAATATTCATTGTTGCAAGAGTGTGTATACAGTTAAACATCCAATCTATTTAAGATCGAATTTCTAGGACCCTAAACTAAATCAAACACACGCGCTCATACGCACACTTAGAAACACTTTGAGAAACGCGCATTTGCTAAACCGAGTATCAGGTTTCGTCGTTTATTTGAGCATTTGCACAGCCGAGAAGCAACAACATATACAAATATATATATATAATGTTTTAAGCTGTGTGCGTGTGAGTGCACATCTGCAGAAGCGCAAACTCAAAACAAGTTGCACTGCACACAGTAAAGATGCTACAAACATATCATCTTAGATGCCGCTACGCTCATGCGTGTCGAGAAGATGAAAAACGTCACAACATGATCGAGATAAGAATTTACGATGTAGTGACACATGCACGCGGTCGAAAGGATGAATCTTCGTTGTATTTAGGAGATACGTCATTTATTTTTTAGATAAATCTTATCGAGGTTTTTTCGGGTTATCTATAAATGGTATTTTGAAGAACACTCTTAGCTTATCTTAATGTATGTGTAAGTAATCCTTTATTTGGAGTCTGTCTTATCATACTTATCTTTTATTATTTAAGAGAAAATATGTTTATCAATATTTATTATAAATTATTTATTCAAAATTATACCATTTTTACTATCTTGAAGATTTATTCGATAAATTTGAAAAATATACTTCACATTAATCGGACCAGTGCTTAAAAAGATTTAAAAAAAACATAAAAAAATCAAATATGTTAAATCAACGACATCGTTGATCTAAATATTTCCATTATCTTTCTTAACATAATTGAATAAAATAATTAGGCCTGACGAGATTCCACAATTATTTCTAAAGAAATGGGCTGAATCTCTTGAGATAATCTTAAATCTGTCAAGTTTCATTCGGCATCAGATCTGATACAAAATTTGGCTAAAATGCACTTTATATGTTGCCGAAGGAAGCATTTTTCCCACTGATCAGTTTTTTTGTGCCTCCACCCTTTCACTCGCTTAAGGGGCTTTAAATATTGACCCAATTTAAAAAAAAGCATATTAAAGGAGGTACAGGGGGGGAGGGGCTAGCGGGAATCAACTTACCTATCGATTGATTCCCGATAGCCCCCTGCTCCTCCTTTAAAATACATTTTTCTAAAAAGGAGATATGAATTATTTTTTTATCTAAATCTAACCTTAATGGAGATAGGGACAAACGCTCCTGAGAGAGGTAAAAAAATTGATGGTTTAAAGTAAAGAGTTGACGCAAGCAGCCGTACCTTTTTGATCGTTTGATTATAAAAAGAGGAAAAATATATCTTTGATATATTATATATGCAAATATATTTTTTTCTCATACGCCCCAAAGTTCATTCAAGCCAATGTTACTTATCAAATAAACATTTCGAACCATTTTATTCAGATAGTCCTAAATTTATTAGAACGAATTTAAGGATAAATCCGCCTTCTCCGATCTCGCTCTTATATAAAGTATGCTCTGTGCCAGAACTGAATCGAGAATTGCTGCTTTATATTTATTTTTTTATTTAAAAAAACAAACTGTCAGAAAACGGAAATTCTTTTTTTTACCGTCATTTTTAAAGTTATAAATTAATAAATATCTTCGATGTTTTTTTTATTTATTTACATTTGAAAAACAAACCATATTTGTATGCAAACAAAACAAAAAAAAAACCTTTACCAAATATAGTTATTTAAGCGTTTTTGCCATGTGAGCAATTGTGTTTTAACCCTTTCTGAGGCCGTGGGAAACATACTTCCCACCAAATTAAAAACTGTCTATACAAAAACCTAGTAAACGTTTCTTTTAGCTGATTTTTCTGTCACCTTGCTGCTAGCCTTGGCAACAACCCTCTTTTAGAAACGGATGAACGGGGAATCAAGTAGATCAGTGTAATATTAAAATTTATTAATTATTGACACATATTGGAAAAAAATCAATTTTGTTGATTTTTTATGATCAGTTGCATAATTATTTTTACAGTTAATTGCTAAGGATTTTTATACTCAACATTGTAGATAAATATATTAGGAATGCCTTTTTGCAAAAAATAAATCCAGTATTCCACATATTAGGTAGGAAGTATACTTCCCACGGCCCATTTGAGATCAAAAAGACATATCGAAATATGTTGAATATTTTTTTTACATAGTGTAAATGAGTGTTATTAAATATTATTTTTGGCTTGAACCTAAATGAGCCTGGAGCTTGCTGAGAAGGCTCTCGAATATCTGTTTTCTCTCCCTGATGACGATGAAAATTCAGAAGTTGAGTGCGACGAGGGTGCTCGTGAGGAATTTTGTGCCTTGGATGGGCTTTCAATTCTAAAAAAAACGACAACGGAAATTGAACAAGACTGGATGGATTAGTCTATTCATCATCCGAAGAAAGTGACATCGAAGACTCGACGTATTGGTCTAAGGATACCTCACGCTTAGACAATCTTTTTACACAGTTTGAGTCGGAACCAATGTCGCTTTTGTCTAGTGGCAAAGAAACTGAATTTGTTGGCCAAATTTCGAGCGATGTTGTTATTACCAAACTTGTGGATGAAACAAACCGGTATGAAGCTCAGAGCAAATATTGGAAGGACACTACTCTGGCTGAAGTAAAAGCTTTTATCGGTTGCCATATCATATCACATTTACTGGTTGTCAGATTCAATTCTCTGGGTGGACAACTGTAATGACGGCTGTAATGATATAAAATGTTCACAAGTTGGCAACCATATGCCCATCGAGAAGAAAGGATATCGCCGTTGCAGAGAGTGCAGTACAAAGGCACCCGGTTTGTTTGCTCTAATTATGACGTCATGGAAAACAGTCAATTACAAAACACTTTTTGAACAAATTTATATTTTTTTCACAAATACAAAACAATAATAAATATTTTTTGAGCAAACAATATTTTATTTCTATGAAAGAGACGCATGTAAGACGATGCCAATCATAAATTGAGTGTCTTCTGTATATATTTTATATAAAAAAATAAACCATTGACAATTAAACAAAAATAAAAAATCGAACCCTGGGCCGTAAGAAGTATACTTCCCACCTCAATAAAGTATGGAAGGAGTTCAGATAGCGAAAATGTATAAAATGCAATAATTCTTAGAATCGTCCCGTTAGTTCAATTTCAATTTCAAAAAAAAAATCAAAGGGGAAATAATTCGCCTTAGAAAGGGTTAAATGAAAATTAACAACGATGAAAAATCAGTATTTACTGATTTCTAGAAAAAAATTGATTCAACGATGCACTTAAATAAATCCATGATATAGACAACATCTCCTAATACAAGGATATTTAACCAACATTTACTGATATAGACATTTTGACTTGCTCGAAAATCAACATTTTCTGACTTCAAAAAAAATATCTTGGTTTATATTCGATAATGAATTCAAAAAAAAGAAGAATAAAAAATATAATTATCTTAGTTCAAAACATATTTTCATTGCAATTTTTTTTTTGATACACAACCCAGACGGGCTGTAATTGTTTTTTTTAGCTTCCTAAGTCCTTTTTGAGCAAGATCAATGTATCGGCGACAGTTTCGAAAAAAGATTATGCACTAAAAAGTGCGCAGTTTGCAGGCAAATTTGCCCATAAACGCGCAAATGTATATAAAATAAAAACCATATACAATATACAAATATGTTTGTCGAAATAAATTATTCAAAAATTTCCTATTTTAAACAAAACTCTATCAACCTACACATCAAACGAATCAAGTGTGTAAACAACTGTTAAACCTCTCAATCGAGTATTATTTTTTTGGTTTTTGTTATTAATTGCCACCATTTGAGCTGGCGCGTCTTAAGTGACATATGCACACATACACACAAACACACACTCGGTGTACTAGTTAATTATGTGAACAACGATTTCGTTTGTCGAATTGATAGACCTATTATTAATATAAATGTTTAACGTACAATAAACGACGGCTCAATGCTGCGATCATTATGCTCGGCATGTATATTGTTTACTGTATAACTATATATATATACAGCCGAGCCGAGTATTTATTTTCTTAAGACGGATTCAGTTGTCTATAATAACGTCTCATTCTCTGTCGACTCGCAGTTCGCGCCAGCCATCTAATTAATCGCATTTAATTGACTATTTTATATATTTTTTTATATGAAAAACTCTTGGGATTGTGTCAATGTGTTTTAAAAGAGGATGGAACCGACACATTGACAGCTTCATTATAGAATTCTTCTTCATTTTTTGTTCAATATTCTTATACTCAAACGATGACGCAATTAGTTACAAAAATCATGTTGCATGAACTCATAATTGGAGGTGGCTCATAGAAAAAAGGTTATAATTTAGTTTCGATATTTGATGTTCCCAAGGGAAGGCCCCCATATGGTGTTCGTCGGCCGCGTCCATATGTTTTCTCATTATTTTGTGTAACAAGGCGCCGAATGTTGACGACAACTTTGTCAAAGTGTTTGCATATGTGCTCCCAAAATGAAGCGCTATGTCGACCTATTAAACAGAACTTATGAGTTTATAAACATCAACGGAAAATCTAAAACGACAATGATTGCAAGATCTCAGACGCTTTTATGTTTGTTTAATTGAAAACTCATGTCGCGCACAGCCTCACATATATGTGTATATCTCAACATTGAACATAATTCGGGGTGCATATATGATTTTATTGCTACATTTTAAATATATACATGCTTGTGTATAAAGTGGTCTCACACCAGCCGTCCGGGAATGCGATGCGCATTTAAAGCCGAGCTCGTAAAGCATATGTTTGAAAATAGGTTTTCAATCGAAAATAATTCGGAAAATGTGTACAAATTCTCAAATTCTTACAAATATATATGTATGCTATATAAAATCGAAGAGAGCTCCTAATTTTTCAGCGTTTCAGTAATTCCACATAGCATCGCTCGCAGATCAGAGGTGCGGAAATTCGTATTGCACAAGACAAATGGGGTATAATTGTGTCTGTATTGCGATGTATGTGTGTGTTAGTGTGCGTGCTTTGCAAGGGGATGGCCGGCGGGCATACGATTGTAATTTATTGACTTTTCGTTGCGTTCTTGCGGGCTATGGGAATTTTTCGTTTTTAGCCTTTTTTAAATTCTTTTTTTTTTCACATTCACTGTCAGCTGAACCTTGAGAGGTGCTATACACACATACACATATAAATACGTATTCGAAAAAAAGAGCAAGAATTCATTGAAATGAGCAAGATATGCATGCAAGCGCATAATATCATTTATACGTGCGTGCGTGCTCACGAACAATGCGCGCGCGCATTTTATAATGAATATGTTTGGGAAACGGGACGTGAGAATAATGCAAAGAAGATTCAGCGTGCTTCGGCTCGGTGTTGAGAGTTTGTTTTGCGAACTTAGTGTCAGATTGGTACCTGCCGCAGGTGCGTTCGAGTGTATATATATATATATATATTTATACTTATACAGCACGGGTAATCAAATTTGCAATTTGTTTTTTTTTTGTTGGTTTGTTTTTGGGATTTGACTTTTTGTAACATTTTGAATTATTTTTCGCTGTATATAGATTTGTGTTTTTTTTTTGGGTAATTTAGTATTGAGGGGTCAATGACTTTTATGTTTTAACACATATTCCCCTTTAAATCAAAAATAATATAGTAGTATTAATTATTTTTGTAAAGTTTTCAGTAATTTAAAAAATTAAAAAAAAAAAAATTGTACAATTTATAAAAAAAATATAACAAAAAGGAGCAAATGAAATTTAGACCCTTGTTCCACCAAAGCAGCGCAACATCGACGCTACAGCTACACGTTGTTGCCAGCGTGTATCTTTCTTGTGTAACCCATTGTTTATGTTATACCCACCAACGCTCCAGGAAAGAATCATCAAAGTTGCATGTCGGTTATTTGTTGCCAAGCAACTCGACATGTCAGTTGTGAATCAACATTCAAGCGATGTATCTTTGGTGGGACAAGGATGTGAAAAAACGTTAATGCTAAAACACTAGAATTAAACTACTGGCCGTCCACAGACACATTTACTCGACATTAAAGGACATCCCACAGAAATACTATTACTTCAACTTCAAGGATTTTTGATCCATTAGTATGGCTTGCGCCAGTAATTATACTCAAGGATCTATGGTTACAGAAGCTGTCATGGGACGGCAGAGTTCCTGCAACAAATTGTGAAACATGGCCTTAGTTTCGAAAGAGTCTTCCAGAATTTTCAAACATTTTCAAATTCCAAGTTGGAATGGGGGAAAAAAAACTTCACGGTTTCAGCAATGCTTTGGAGAAGCCTATTCTGCAGTTTGTTATGCTAGAAATAGAAGATAATGCAAATAATTTCCAAATAACGTTAGTCACATCAAAGACAAGAGTAGCTCCTATTGAAGCGCTGACCATTCCTAGATTAGAGCTATGTCGTTGCGTATTCCGTACAATAACAATAGTTCTGGGATGGTTGAAAGGTAATCCGACGAAATAGAAAGCTTTCCTAGCAAACAGACTAATAAGAATTGCAGAAATTACCAAAATCGACAATTGGAGCCATGTCATATCTTCTGAGAACCGGGCAGACTTCGCGTCCAGATGTATTTATCCGCAGGAGCTTATGTCACTTAATTTGTAGTGGAATAGCCCTCCATATTTATCAAATTCACATGAATCATGGACTATCATGCCACAAATAAAAATAAATAATCATTGTGCAAAAAAGGAGAATATAAATGTATGTCTAGCCCTTGAAGATGATTTTCAAGACACTCGAATCTTATTAATATGGTTTCGATGTTACTAACTAATATGGTTAGGCAAACAGCATTATGAAATTAAATTCATAAATAACGTTAAAAGAAAACATATTCCCACTTGCCAGCAAATTGATTCCAATGAATATATTCAAAGATAAGGAAGGATGATTAAGAATTGGAGATCGTTTAGATAACTGAACAAGCCAATTATTTTTCCTTGTAATAATCAGTAAACCGATCTAATAATATCAGATGTTCACTCAAACACATTACATCATCAAAAACATTACGGCTGCAATTGACAAACATTGTACTACGACAGACATACTGGATTCTGCGATATAGAAATGCAGTAAATCGAGTTATCAAAAAAATAAGTTTCTAACGTTTACTTTAGACCAAATTTTTCTTAAAAACGACGTATCAGATTTTCCGATGGTTACGAAGTGGACATTTTCATTTTATAAAAATACTATCTATTTTACTATTGTGCATCAGAGCAGAAGCATATGTATCAGGATGGCTTGCTCTTTATTCATACAGCAACTATCAGAGTGTGCTGTTCTTTTAACTTTTGTCCATCCGTCATCTAGAATTATATAACTAAAATTTATTATTTTGCTTCACTGCCCAATTATCATCAGAATTTAATTGTAATTTTAAAGGATAACTATAAAAAATAATCAATAGTGGATGCAGTAACACCGTTTTTTGGTTTTATAAACATGAAATCTTTATTATTATTTTATTATTTACTATTCTCGCTAATTAATAATATTCACTAGCTAATTTAAGACCAAACCCATAAACGTGTCCCATTCTTTCTAAAGAACACCGCCGGGCGCATTTGCCTGATGTGGCAAAGTTTTAAAAGTAAAGTACTCGCAAACAATGATTGGCGACAGTGATCATTTTCATAGAATCTTCAGTTAACCTTCTTCTCTCGCAAGTAAAGGGACTTTATGACACCGCAAATGTTTTCCATGAAATTCTGCACAGTCCTAGAAGACAACGACCGACGCGACGACGCAAAGACGTTCTGCACTATAACATAATTTCAGACGTGCTGCAGTAATGCAGCTCTGCGAATAAATATAAAGCGTTCAGTGCGCGCGCACGTTTTAATCATAGTAATTGGCATTCGTACACCTTTATCGTAAATAATTGTTTATTTTGCATGTATACATATACTGTGCGCATAATACAGCATCGAGTCATCGAAGGCGCAAAAAGTCACGTGGGACGTAGCTCACGCGCGACACATCGAAATATAATGTACAGTACATACAAAATAAGATGTACAATCTATATTATAATATACATTGCGTTTAAGCAATTGCACTCGGTTCGCTGGCATTTAAAGTGGAGTCAGCTGCATGCTCGCGCGCTCTTTGCTCTTTGATGATGCGCAAACCACCGTCTGATTAAATGCATAAATATCGAGCGCAGTTTAATTGCATTTTCCAAGTGTCTGTGCGTGTATCTCTGTGTGTGTGTGTGTGTGTGTACAGTACATGTGTTTGTAAGCAACTATAAAATAAAAGTATAAATGGAATGCATTTTAATTGTGCGGTCTCACTTCGAGATGCCAGTGCAATTTTCTCAGGCCCACCTTTGTGTGGTCGTGTCTTCGGGTTTGGCGTGCATAAATAAAGGGTGCGTGTGAGCCCATTTCGTCATGCGCGCCCAGAACAGACCATTAAAGACCCAAATGTGAAAAGGTATGTGCATCACGCAGATTAAAGTATCAAAGAGGATCTAATGCCATTAATAATTTATATTTTTGTTCGGGCGAGCGCATCACCCAACTGGCTCAGCATTTCACGGTAATGATTTTTTAATACAAATTGTATACATTTGTATTTCATAGTGTATTTGTGTGTGTGTGTGTGTGTGTGTGTGTGTGTGTGTGTGTAATATGAAACATAAAATAGGCTGGAACTGGGAGGTACGAGCTACAAATATTTTATAATTTTGAATATATGTAAAAAACGTATATCAATGTACATATTATAAAATATGCGCGCTCGCACAACATATGCGCCCTTAAAAAGTACACACGGGAACCAAAATTACGGGTGTGCACAATAGTTGTCATTGAGAACCAGTACGTCGAAGAGACCCTAAAAGTGTGTATGTGTAATAAATGCTTGTATCGCGCATTTGATCGGCTGAAGGGTCGCTGGCAACGTGTACACGGGCTCTCGGTGTTTAATACCAAAAGCCAAGAAGCGAGGCCATTGCGCACACTCAAAAACCTTTATGTTCGTATAATTCGGAAATGTAGAATGTAAAATATTATGCTCTGTTATGTTGTTTATGTTTACGATTCGTATGATACAGGGTGACTCAATCATCACGGGCCCACATTGCGATAGTCCGCAGTGCTACTTAAGAGTTGACTTGCCGCATTCGAAGGGTCCCCGCTCTGTTCAGCATATGTGCGCGCTTAAGACGTATGTCGTTGGAAATTAGGGTCTCATGCGAGATTAAATGTGTCGAAATATAATTGATGTGAACGTTGAAAAATGCGTACACGCACTTTTTGTACATATGTATAATATATACGATCACATATAATACAAAGCCTGTATAATATTAAATCTTAAAGTTTTTGTTTTGGTGAGTTCGGAATAGTTTTTTGCCTGACGCTTGCAAAGAAACCAGGCGCAGCCACTCGACGAGAAATAAAGTCTTATGT
This sequence comes from Bolitophila hybrida, assembly GCA_027564075.1. NCBI lineage: Eukaryota > Metazoa > Arthropoda > Insecta > Diptera > Mycetophilidae > Bolitophila > Bolitophila hybrida. The sequence continues at coordinate 16,473 of JANSTU010002716.1, forward strand.
TTTTTGTGTCTCTGAACGGTTTGTGTATGTATACAGCGACCACGAACCACAGTGCTTATGATTAATGTGACTTGAAGGAGCATGTGTCTCGGTCTGTTCAGATGAGTGCGTGCGCGTTTTTATATATTCATGTGCCGCAATAACACGTTGTGTACGCTCGCGCGCATGCGGTCTAATCGCAATTGCTCGCAACAGTGGCTAGCAAAAAAATAATTAAGACGCTTATTCTGTGCATATTATAATATATTAATTCATTGCGCGAGCGGCAGTCTTGAGATGGAAACAAAGTACAATATGGATACTTTTTTGTTGTAAGCGAGATTGACGAGTGAAACGAATGCCTTTGACTTGAGATTCCTCGACATAATATATAGTATAATTAACGAATCAGCGGGATGTATTGGAAACAATGTCTGGTACTGTCATTTCTAATGTTTTACAATTGGTAATTGATTTCAACAGATATTATATTTAAAAAAATTTATTTCAATAAATTTTTCATAATTTATTTCTTATATAATAGATCTTTTATTATATTAGCATTTTAACACGATACACAGTTTCGGGTGGCCTAGTCGCAGTGCTTCAGAACAAGGCAGATGGAAGTGCCTTTCAAACGAGACACTTAACACATTTTACTTTTGTTGTTTTTTTTATCAATTTTAAGTAATTTCCAATAATTCACACACGCGCACCTATAATTCTAGAACATATGGCGTTGATAATTACTCATTTCCGAATATAATTCTGGGTAATTTCTCACAAATATATAAATTACCAATATAGTCATAAAAACTGTGTATTCAAATTGGGGGTGCATAAGGGCGCTATTTTACACTCTGGCCAATTGCCATTTGAAGTTAACCAGTCAACAAATGAAAAGAGCAATTAAAAAATGGTTGTCACAACACCATTATGTAAGATCACGACGTATTAGGATACTTTACCCTCGGGAGTTTGTAAATAAATAGTGTTTGTACAAAAAACTTAAAAAAAACTGTAGATCTGCACGAAAAAGATTATTAAAATGTGACATGAATAATTTCTTTATTAAATGTTGATCATAATTTTTTTGCATATACTTAATCAAAGTTTAATAACCAAAAAATTGCTAAAACTAAAAAAAAATATTTCATGAAACACATTTAAATTGTTCCAGAGATAAAACAACTGGAAGGCATAAATTGCTATTTTAAGTATGCATTGAAATTATTTTAATGAAGTAATATTAAATAAATAAAATACAAAATCAAATAAATTATATTTTTTTAAAATAAGTGCTTCATTACATTTTACCCCTATCTCCTCAAAAAGAATTAATAATACAAACGGACAGAGAAGGGTGTTCAAAAAAAGTTGGTACTTTAAAAAAAACTTACAAAATGTTCAAATTGCCTCCCTAACACCCTAAAATCATATAATCCATTTTATATTCCATTTTTTTAAAATTATTTTAAATAAAAAAGTTTTAGTGGTTTTAGACGTAGTACTACAAGTTGATCAGGGAGGAAATGTGAACATTTTGTAGTTTTTCTTAGAGTAGCATCTTTTTTACCACTCCCTTTTTGACCATTTTTATAAAATCTTTTTGGGGAGATAGGGGTAAAATGTACTGTAGCACTTATATTAAAAAATCATTTATTTAATTTTACTTATTATTATTTTTATTTATTATTTTGATTATGCTTTCAAATTAAAAAGCTTCATACACACTTATAACCCCCCCTTAAAAGGGTGATAGAGGTTTTAGCCCCAAAATCGTACTACAAGATGATCAGGGATAAAATTAAACATTTTGTAGTTTTTTTTATCAAGCCGCGCCCCATAAAGTGCAATTTAGCCAATTAATTTAGTGAAAATCTCTATTTTCCTCTTTTTTTTTTTTTTAAATAATAGGTCTACAACTAAGTTTTAAAGGTAAATTCATGATTTTTCGAGCTTTATTGTTCAAATATCAAAACAAT
>JANSTU010002727.1:0-18417 GCA_027564075.1 Bolitophila hybrida
TATATTTGTATATGTGTTATCCCGTTCTCATGTCCGAGACACAATATTTATGACCATACATTTCGCTAATTCGTTTTTACCGCGTGCCACGCAGTTATTGTTGTTGTTATTATTTGACTGATTGCACACATATACCTTTATTGTATAGATTATATGCACATTGCACATATAAGGTCTGGCATGAGTGCATTTGCGAGCTTGAAAGTCGTTATAAGCTAATGCGCACGAGTGCCTTATGGGTTGAACCAAGCGCTCGTGCTCAGGAATTCATTAAACATAAGGTGTAAATTAGCAGCCGGCGGGCGGTGTATGTGTGTGTATGACTGTATGGGTTAGTACGATTTACTGCATTACATTCATTTTGCAAAATGCATGCAAGAGTTTTGATTTATGGAACGTAGACTGACCGCAGAATGATTCATTGACGAACGATTTATACAGATTATGGTGATTTTTAACATCATTTGGCGCCCAAGTACGCAGTTAAATGGCTTATTATTATAGCCGCGGCGAGTGTCCTCGGTAAATTTTATGTATACAGGCATACAGGAGGTTCTGTATACAAATGGCAGCAGAAGGCAATTTTACAAACGATCTGTAAGTATGTATTTAGTTTAGTTTAGTACGCGCGTGCGGGCTTTTTAATAAGACGCAATTTTTATTTTATATATCAGTTAAAAAGGTAAACAGCGAACATTAAATTAAAACTTTCATCAGAACATTGATTTTTATATTTTTTTGTTAATTGATATGTTTTTTACCTATGTAAATGTAATAATAATATTTATGCAGCCGGCATAGTATATACTAACTTTATAATTATCCACGGCTAGTGTGAAAACTTCGTCTTACCTGAAAAAAATACAATTATTCAATTATAACGAAACTTACACAATATTAGAAATATTTATAAAAACAAATTAATTAATATATGGTTTTAAAGCAATTAAATAAATGTATGCTTTATGTCAATATTTCATAAAAAAATATCTCCATAATTTTGAACTATCTTCAGAAAGCTTTCCAAACAAACGTTGTTTGAATTGTCAAGTATACATTTCCTAAAAATGTGGAAAAATTATGATTTTCACTTTCATGAAATATTTTTTTTTTTACAGTTTTACAATTATAGAATTGAGTACCACGAGCCCTTTTGAACAAAACGTTTTTTTAACCCGTAGGACAACCTCATCCTCAAAACCAGTAATAGAAAGAAACAAAAAAAATGTATTTTTGTTTTATTGTGATTTTGTGGGACGGAAATGGGTTAAAGAAGTATATAAATTTCAAATTCGAAGAGTTATCTATAACATGTTTTTATATATTTCATTGGGTTTCTTTCAAATACCCTCTGAGACAGTATGGAGAAGTTAGAAGCAATGGAAATGCCAAAGATCGCAGCCTTAACTTCCAATCTTCTCATTTAGTACGGTAAAAAGTTAAATCCCTAAAAATCAACGATTTACGGATACAGTTTTTGTGTTCACTGCTAAAAGTCCTAGAATATACTTGGAAACAATCTGGATAGAGTGACGGTTGCTTTCTTCTCTCCCTGAATGGAGTCAACATAAACACAAGTGGAAATCAGAGTCATCAAGAATTTGCCAACACATTAACGAAAGTGCATCTTCATCAAATATATGAGAAGCCTAAAGATCCCCAGAGTCTGGCATTCAGTCAAAATTCGTGTGCCATCAAAGCCGACAATTTTTTTCGATTATTTAGTGAATTCGAAGAATGGGGCACTGTAGCAGTGAACTGAGTGTCACCTTAATCGATGATTGATTTTGATAATACGTTTTAACAATTGAAACTCGTTTTTTATCGTGAAACTGTTTATAACAAATTTGTCACGTACCTGCATGTCAAATTTTAACTGACAGAACCAACGAGAACAAAAATGGCACCGTGTCAAAGTAGTAAACCGTCCCGTGGATATTCTAAACCACTTTTTTCCTGTTACCTTTTCTAGATAATATTATGTAGAAAGAGAACAACGACTTTCGGTTACTAAAATATAACTATAACTGTATTTATCAATCATAATAAATTGTGCTATTTTAAATGTACTTTTAAAGAACATTGATTTGCGGAAACAATACTGTGTACTCCTACGGTACTCTGGCTACTTTTAAAGTATGTCCGAAAAATGAATGTAACTTTAAGTCTTTAAGTCTGAATTTTCCGTACTATGGGCTGCAATTTGTTTATGTCAAAACTTAGTTTTATTATAATTATGGGTTCAAGTATAACAAATGTTACTACTATGTACAAAGTAAAAAGGCACTTGATAAAATTTAACTTTTTATGTAAAAAGATTCAACTTTGCAACCAAGTGATAAATACTTTGAAACAATGTTATAAACATTTTGCTACACAGTAAATACATTTTATAAACATTATATAACAAAATAAATAACACAATTTTATTTGATTTATATTTAATTATGTTCAGAATATTTATATATTCATTTTTTAAAACGATTTTTTTTTTGTAAAGACCATATTTATTAGAATGTTATTTTATTATATGTTATTTTCTATCTATATTTTTAGTGTAATATTTTCTAGGGTTGTTTTACTAAAGACAATTTTTTTTTTTAAAAAGTGTATGTTACACACGCGATGGTTTTGCTAAATTCATAATAATAAGAAACGTTTTGGTTATAAATATAGAACTATTTTTAATCTTTTGCCTCTTTTTCACTTTAAGTATTTCTTTTACCGACTACAAAATGAGTGCCAAGTTTAAACCTTTGAGTTTTTTAAATGTTTTTTTTTAAACTCATTCTTAAAAAGTACTCATTCTAAATATTTTTATAAACATTGACACTAAGATGTATTTCTTCAAACAATTAGTTTTATTATAAATAATCAAATTTAAACAGTACTATGAAAAGGATCTGAAACTCTTGCATTTATCTTTAATTTAACAATTGATTTGACTTTTCCAAAACAGGGAGGAAATTTATTTTGAGCTCTCCTACCACTAAACTGTGCTCTTTTCTCTTAAATGTGGTTATAAAATGAAATCTTTAAAATTCTTTAAATTTTCTGAAAACTTGGTTAATCAAAATGTATCACTAAAACAAGATTTCCTGAAAATTGAGTTAAGAAATCTGACATAACTAAACTAAAAACTACAGAAAAGTTTTTCAGTTTTTATTAAATTTAGTATCTTAAAATTCAAGATAATATATAAAATCCTGCAAATTAAATTAAACAAAAATATGCAAGAAATTTTAAAATGACTCCAATTTTCCTAATAATAATATGTTCTTGTCTCAACTAAACGATCGCTTAAAATCCAATGCAAAAGCCTAGCCATTGTTAAAGAAACAATTCAGCATCGAAATTAGCACTACAATTACAGTAAACAAATGCTCTCGATTTTAATATGTACGTTGAATTAAATAAAGTTTATATAAATGTGCACAAAATGCAACTGCCTCGTAATGAATTCGCCCAGAATGAAATTACTCATTCGCTTGTGAGCACACACACACACACGTTGCCAATTACCTAAACAATACCGAGCGTTTTCGCATCAGACAAAGTTATGCGCACGTTTAAAATAAAATACCAACAATAGGACATTATTAGTAAATTAGTACAATTTAACTTTCCGAACCGGATAATACTCAATTACCGTATTTCATGATTCGCTTAATGCGCTGCCATTGTGTGTGTGCGTGCGCGCCATCCGAGCGAGTTGTCTCAATGTACGCGCACCCGCCAATTGTATACGAAATATATTTAGCTATATAAAGCTCCCGCGCACTAATTTTTGTCGCTAGCACACACACACACACAATGGCGATGAAGATAGGACGAGGGGGTTGAATGTTCTGTCTTTTCATCCCTGCGCGTGCCCGTGTACATTCCATGTAATAGACGGATGAAGCGCGTTAGCGTCCGTCGCGTCGCCTCGCTTCGTCTCCCGGCTAACTGCAAAAAGAAAAACTCGGAAGTTCAGCAGCATTCAGCAACTCATTAGATCCAGGGATGGTTTTCAAGAGAAACGGAAAAAGAAAAGACAAAAAAATACTGCGGAATGCACGAGGAATCATCAAATATTAATGAAGTCGGTTTTTTTTTTGTATGTTGGTCTAATATTTGTATAATTTAGAGCGTCTCTGCATTTTAAATTGAAAATCCCTTTATTTTCGAAAATAAATCTGTGTATAAAATAAATCTTCCAACACCTCGTATTATAAATTCCCTGGAAACTTTCCACAGCAAATCTTTTCGATTCCCTCGAGCATTTCGAAATAATTTAAATAGTAAATACTATCAGCATATCGATTTACGTATATATACGTACGTACGGCATTTTCATAATTAAATACATAACGCACACCGTTTTCAGTTTTCACAAAGCGCGATACCTGTGCACCGTGTGTGGAAGCAAATGTTAGAGTTTCCCAATATGCTCTCTGTGTGTGTGTTAAAAGTTTTGAACATTCGTATAAATTAGAGAAGAAAAGCGGACTCCATATAATTGTATTAAAATATTGTCGAATTGATCGTAAAATCTATACGGTTAAGTTAGGAAAATTCATATGGTAATTTTGAATGTATTTAAATGTTGGTCAATTACAGTAATTAAATATTAACAATTAATTGAAATTATTGAATTTCGATTAAAGTTTCGTGCTTTATGCTATAGATCAGAGAGAAAAGCATTATAGAGTATTAAAAAATTCCCTGTGGAAATTCTTGCTAAGCGGTGTGGTGCGTTCACAATATTATATATTCATTATTGCGATGCAAATCAAGGAAATTATGTGCCTACATAAGCACATGTCCTAACCCACTCGTTACACAAAATTATACATGGAATATAGAATTTTCATTTAACTATGTACAGTCCAAGTCTAAATAGTAACTAGTACACTTTACGATATATGCCTGAGAATTATAATATAACAAATATAAATGTATATTTGTTGTATTGTTCGGGCTATTCACATTAATTTATATATATATATATATATATATAGGTGTGCGTGTTGTACATAAATGAAAAGGGGTTCTGTGGGAATGACTCCGGGTATCCTTTGTGGATTGTGGGATACATTATATGCGCTTATACACTTACCCATGGGAGCGCACAGGGATTGTCGGAGTTTTCTCAAAGAGTCAAGGCGAACAATGAAAATTCACAATATATTATAGGTCGCATTCTATCTGTGTGTATATGTGTGTGTGTGTGTGTGCTGTGTGTCGTGTGTATGTTTATGTGTGCACATGTGCACTCGCGATGGGCTTTTTGTGGTATTGTTAGTCCAATATATATACTTATATGTGAGCATCGCCATTGCGCGAAGAAAGCGCAACGCACAGAAACGTTATTCTTCCGCTGAGACCAGGGGCTGAGCATACAGCATACACACATTGTTTCTGTGTGACAGAGATTACGAAAGTTCACCTCTTACATTGCAATTAATGGTGTCTAAGAAGTTGCAGTAGTCGTGTGAAGCGTGTTCTGGTGCCCCCTTTGGAATTTGCAACTTTGCAGTATGTTATTATACTATCAGTAACTTAGCACAATGTGGGACGTTATTTGGTTCCTATTTATAATAGAAACCTATATTATGAGTAACATAATAAGATTTTATCAAGGAGGAAGATTAATTATATTTCACGTCGTTTCAGTGAATTGACTGAAATTTTCAGAAAATATTTTGTGACTTATTGGTCATTATTGAAATTGAGCATAGAGATTACTAGAGTCCTAATTCCTGCCTTGTTCCGTCTATGTGATACACTCTCCAAATGTTTGACATTAACATGTATTTGTAATTCGCGCCGGAAAATTCCCTACGAAACTGATTTTAAGTATATTATTGCAGAATAATTAAATAAGGTTGAAAAGATCGTTTTACCATTGAAAATGATTTTGTCGGGTGTAATGTGTAACGAAAAGTTCCATTTCCTCGGTAAAGTTAATTAAAAATTCGGCAAACTGTGTGTAATTAAAAAAAAATAATAATAAACACAACATCCAACATGCGCATTATCTTTTCTACGGCCACTTTACCAGTTTAAAAGGTGTACATTTTTTAATGGGTGAGTTCAGTACCATTTTTCTAAATCAAACCGAAAAATAATTTATTCTTTTTTTGCTAGAATTTGCAAACTAATAATTTCTTAACAAATGACATTTTTGAATTGTTTTTGGTTTAAATATAAATGATATAAAGATTCAGTTACTATTCCAGTACTCGAGTTTACCATTCATATTGATTGTCCATAGCGTCTTCGATCAATTCTAAGGGAGCTTCAACGCTCACGGACTATAATGACGATGCAAAAAAGATGACTAACGCGCTCTGCTTAACGCCTTCGATGACCTGTCCATCTTAAACACGATATTTTTCACCCGCGTTGCTTGTCCACCGGTTCAAAATAGCGTGATAGATCGCTATCTGCTCATCAAATTTAACCCCTAATTTTTAATTAATCAGCTACTAATCATAATTTACTTCATAACGGGTCCAGAAACATAATCTAAGTAACATTAGCCTTCTAATCTCAATAAATACATTATCTGGGAATATTACCAAGCCAAGCTCACAAAGTGATCGACAAAAATTGATTCAAACTCTCAATTTCTAGAAAGATATTAGCAATTCGCGATGATTATTTTTTATTGTGCCAAAAATTCGCATTTTAGTCAAATCCCATTAAATTCGACCCGAATATTTAAGTACCCCGTAAAAGATTGGTGGAATAGCGAATATCTAGATATGTACGTTGCAAACGGGACGATTTCAAAAAGTTTGTCAGAAATGGTGGACGGGTGTCTTTTCTTAATTATCTTAAAGTCTAGTCCCAATTTAACGGACGGATTCTTCAATGTCGACCATGTGGAATATGGAACGCAAATATCGCGGAGCAGGTCTTTCAAACTCAGTTGTGATCGTGGAATGTGAGATTCCAGATTTCTGGACACACCAACTACAAATCCCGGGCCTATAACATTCACAGTCGATAATGCCACACTACTGGAAAGCACATTTTAACTGGAGTATATGTGCGCAGAATTTAAAAACGCTGAGCTCGAAATGGTCGTTCGTAGCTGTAAAAATTCATCCGCTGGTCTTGACGACATCTCATTTGAGCTGATAAACAACATGGCAGCCATAGCCAAACAGTTCATGTTAATGTTGTTAAATAACATTCAAAGCTGGAAGAGAGGAATACAAGCTATCCCGAAACAAGGATAAAACTAAAATCCAGCTGTCCTATTTCCTGTATGCGCAAAACTCTTGAAGCGCTTCGGATTTACATGCAGTCGCAAACATGGATATCGATTCAGAATTTGTTATCGTTGTCAATGAAATCATCTCCAACCGATTAATAGAATTCGGATATCCACAAAATATGGTGCTTCTTATAGGAAATATTTTCGAGGGTCTCTTATAAGATTATACGTCAATAATGTGCACAAGGAAACAATAGACGGTTATCGTGGGCTTGTACAATATAATATAACCTTTACACCAGCCAGATCCAGAGCATTGGTTGGTTGACTATCTCAAGATCAAAATCAGAGTTTTTTAATAACCTCATTTCTCATTAGCTGTTGGGAACTCTCAAATGGTCCGAGTGAAGCATTTTAATTACTAAGGAATATCTCTAAATGCTCAATGCAGCGCAGCAACAAAAAAAATGTAGCCAAAGAAATAATTTTATAAGGTCAATATGTAGCTCTTATTTATAACGCGACAATCAGATCGCTAATTATGTATGGGGAAATCAGATTTATCGGACTTTCAACAACACACACTGTATCCTTGAAAATGCTAAGCGGCGTAGTACCACTAGAATCTTTCTTGGTGGGTCCGTTTTTACATCTGGGGTATTTGAAGAACAATTCCAATTCCATCATGGATTGTAGAGATAAGCTGAGATGCCTGAAATTGAGGGGGATACCGAATACGACTTCTGTGGATATCAGCGCATTGTAGAAACCCTGGTATTGGAATCAATATTTGACGTTGATTTGAAATATGTTATATGAACTAATATTAAAAACGATACATCAACTGATCGTGATATTCGTCGTCATACCAAATTATTATTTACATAATTGTTTTATATACGTATTTACATACAAACCACCATAATTGTCCTAGCTATAGAATATAAATTATCTCGAAAGCTTCGCGTACAATCGTAAACCTTTAATGGTCGCACTCCATACGAAAAAGTCATTGCGCGACCAAACGTATTACCATAATAACACATTTGCATGTGAAAGACCTTGCGGAATATAATACTGCACCTCAGACAGCTAGTACTTATACATATGAATATACACTAAAATATACTCACATATTTGCATATGTAATACACCTACGTACAAGTATGCGCACAGGATATAAACGGGTGTGCGGCTAATCCACAGTAAAACACAACAAGAACAATATAAATCGTCGCCCTCTTTTTAACGTTTATATGTGTCTCCATGCCGTTTATATCTTGGCCGTGGACGTTTTGGCGTTGTAACATTCGAACATACAGACATTGGCAGGGCCTTATTATAATAAGTAACAATGTGTGCATGTGCGCATTGACAGTTTTCCAAGTGAAGAAACTATTGTGTTCCAAATGCGCGCAGAGGTTCTAGTAGCCGGAACCGGGAAGACGCACACACACACACACACTCACAGAGAGTCGAGCAACCAAAGAATGGGTTATTGATATCCAAATTGGGCAGAACGATCGCTATCTTATACATTTATATACACATCTTATGTGTTCGTTGGCTGTGTGCAAGCGAACAATTGAACAAGTTTTTTTGTTTGTTTGTTTTGAGGCCCGTTTGAAATTTAAACGCAAGCCAGACAAAAGGACGCAGTATTTATGTATATCGGTTTTGTTGTTATCGATGCGCTTAAAATGCAAATGAGCCAAATGTAACCGCACAGCCATCGCATTATTATAGTTTTCCACGCACACATATATACACACGTGTTTTTACGTCCGTCGCGTGTTTATATCTAAATAATCGAGCCTCAATAACGATGTTTGCGCGCTGAAAACAAAGGAATTTCGCTCTCGCCTCCGCACCCTCGGAATTGTGTACATACAAAACTTTATCACACACATAGATCTTGGAAGAAATTAAATTCGAATAATATTTAAATTACCATAATATCCATAAGAGGATATACATATACGCGAGAGGACACAATGTCAAGATGCCGCAAACATGTTATTATTTATCTTTGTGATGACTTTTAAAAGAAGAGCATAAATTATAATAATAAAGGAACGTGAAGCGGACACAGACAATGTACAAACAGTGGGTGGCTATACGGAGTAATAGAGAATTTGTTATTTGGCTTTGTTAAATGTTTATATTGTAGATTGGAACATAATTTAGAAGGTTATTAAGATAATGTGTAAATCCTTTCCTATAAATATATAACTCTTATAAGACATTTGAAATGGGAAAACATGTTCATGTAAAATAGTATATATATATAAGCCCTGGATAAGAAAAAGGTCGTGCCAGACAATACGTATCGTTAAAAATGAGGACAAAAGCTTTCCAAGCAGGTAAAAAGTGATTATTAATCCCAATATTGGTTGTACCATCCATACATCACATGCTTGTTTTTTATAGCAAAAATGTGAGATGACCCATGCTTGTTGTAGCGCAATATACGGAATGACACACGTTAACAAGACGTTTTTAATGACAGATTAGCAGAAACCAATCAGACTGAAATTATAGATGAATCTCTAAGTCTCGGCTACAAAATGGTCCTTAAAAAAAGAAGTTTTTCTTTCGGAAAAAGTTGTTGAAAATAATAGAATGCGAACTGAAAATAATTTAACGAAATTGTATTGAATTGAATTATAAAGAAAATAATAAAAAAATATAATCATTTAATTTATTTAATAACCACTTCATAATAAATAACAGACTTTTACAAAGCGAAAAAATCGACTTTCTGGCAAAGTCGTTTCAACTTTGTAATGGATAGAAAGTTATATTCACTTTGTAAATAGTTAAAATAACTTTGTGTGTAAAGTTGTATGCGCTTTATATTCAAATTATTATTCACTTTGTTTGCACAAACTCGTTAACTTTGTATACAAAGTCGCTAAATTAGTCGGTTCATCACGTGGACTTCACTCGGCCGACTGTCGATTGCACTCCGGTGTGAAATGATTTAGACATGTTTCATCCATTGTCACACATCGACGCAAAACTTCGGGTTTATTACGATAGAACAGCTCCAAATACTGCTCAGAATCATCAATTGTTTGTTGTTTTTTGTCGATTATGAGCTTGCGCAGCACCCACTTTGTACACAGCTTTCGCATACCCAAATATTTATTCACGATATGTCCAACACGTCCTTTGATATTTTTAGGTTCTCAGCTATCTCATTCAACTTCACTTTACGGTTATCCAAAAGTATTTTTTGCACTTTATTTGTCGCTCGTCGGTAACAGACTCGTTTTTCCACTACGTGCATCGCACTTAGTGCTCATTTTGCCTCGTTTAAATTTAGCAAACCACTACTCAACGGTTTATTTCCTGGTGAAGAGTTCGAATAATGTTTTTCAAACCAAGCCTTGGCTTCAACAGTATTTTTCCTTATATGTATTAATTTTTCTAACGCAATGTTTACATATTGAGTAGTGGGTATTATATAGAGTCGTGTCAGGGCAAATTAAGACTCCTAACCATCGGGTACACTCACAACACGTGTTAGAGCACAGTAGCCCTAATAGGAGTAGCACATCATGAACAGCACATTAGAATGACCTGACCAGTCGTGTGAACCCGTAATGGTCAATGACTCCGGTGTGCGGCATCGCACACTGGCCCTATGTCCCACAAGGTATTATAGGATCCATTGAGAGAGTAGTGGTGTTCAATTAACAATGAATTAACTAATCTCCAAAATTAAATTTTAGAAACATTTTTTTTGTGCACAACGTTTTTTTTTTATTTGATTTTGTTAAAATGGCTTGTTTTTTTCAAAATGTATACTCGAATATATATCCTCTGAAATCATTTAGTAATGGTTGAATGTTGATGCATTAGTTATTTGCCCAATTGGGAAAACGATCCAATCGGATATACGTGTATCTGTGAGCAAAGCATGCATTGCAGTCGTTGACAATTGTACCGAGTCCAGACAAATGTGTTCAATGTGCACATGTGCCTTGCATGAATATTTCCGGATCATATGTGAACACTTTTGTAATGATATTAATGAGTGTGTAACAAATAATGAAGTCTGTAGTACGAATCTGTAAGTTCCATGTATTTACACAAAGGTACGATAATAAAAAAATAAATCTTCTATAAAATGCTAACTGAAGTGCAATGTAATATAAACAAATGCATGTTCTAGTAATCCATGTTAAAATAGTGGAACATGTTTAGCGCTTTTGTTCTTCAAAACATTCCGTTGTCTGCACAGGTCTGAATTTATTGGTAATAAATGTCAGACAGAGACCAATACACGCGAAGGTGTGTTCAGACATGCCAATATTCGTAAAATTACACACATAATTCCAGAAATGCCTGGCTAATCGAATCGAACATTACACAAATGCTGAACATCACTTTTACGCAATTCAATTTAGAAGATTCGTCAGAGTGTCGATTCGATTGGCTTCAGATCCATGATGGATGGTCGATCGTCAGCCTAGTACATGATTAGCTGATTAAGTGACAATCAGCTACCGAAAGGTTTTAATATAGTTTCTACGCATAATCGTTTGTATGTATTTCTGGTTCCGTTCAGTTAATAGCACTTCACATGATGGATTTGAATTGACTTGTGAGAGCATAGATCCAGGTATATATTAGAAGATTCCGCATTATTATTAACTGTGTTTAGATAATAAGTAAAATTCATTCTGAATTCTAATCTGCTGTGGTTTATTATAGATATCAACATATGGAACGATATCATCAAACCGTGAAAGGCATCTATTAGAGGCTGTTGCTGGGAAGCGAATTCAATTGCAGTTTTTTTACGATGCAGCTGGTGGCATATGAAAAATGTGATTATAGATGGAATGTTGAATGGTGTTTACATTTTTTTTTTAAATTATCTCTGATCCAATTTATACTAGAGGCGTTCTTAGGATTTTGTTTTAATTAATATTCATATTTCGTGGTTTTTTTATGCACACTTTTTCACCTTGGCTCTGTCTTTACAGCGATAATAAGACGTGTGATCAAATCTTCTTATTTTGAATCTAAAGCTCGAATTAAAAGCAATATTCAGTTTGCGTTTGTCAATACAACTCAATAATGTTATTACAATATCACGTAAAAGAATTTATAAGTCGGAACCGCAGAATAAAAAAAAAACAATATTTATATTATTCGTCGGTAGACCTTTAAATGTTAAGTGTACGTCATCGGCAAACCATAAATACAGACATTATCATCTTTCGTCACCAATTTTAAAAAAATCTGTTAGAGTGGGTCGATCTGGAACTTATAACAATAGCATCTAAAATCTAAATCTATCTGATGGCAGTTATCTAATCATTGAACGATATTCGGTGGTCGGTAAAAAGGTGTTTAAAAACAAAATGTAGAAATTGAAAACATTGCAACCATGTTTAAAGTAATCAGATAGAACACAAAAAATGGCAATTTTGAACTAATTTCAAAATACAAATGCTGAGTCGTTTGTACCGAAATGATCTAATGAGGTTACTAATAAGCTGAACGGAGACCATATGGCATATAATAGCGTTTAAGACTAAAGGCTCAAATTGAAATAAATGTATCTGCTTCTTTCACTCCATCAATCGAAATTTACATTTTATACATACCAAAATAATATCTTTATGCTATAATAACGCTGACACTAATTCATCATCTATATAGTTATAATAATTTCATTTGTATTTATAAAAAAAACCCTCTCCACACAGATGCTAGACACAAAACCCATTTAACCAAATGTCTTTGATGGTAATTAAACTAAGCACAACAAAACTGAGCCGCGTCGCTGAACGAGGAAATCTTCTTATAAATGGTCTGTAAAAAAAGATAATTATCTCGCGGGAATACAAACACACTCTCAAACTATATAATCCAACGGCTTAACATAGTGCGTCAAAACATCATGACGGATGTCACGAGATTCTAAAATTGTATCGCCAAATGGTGCGCACACATTTTTCGCTTAATATATTCCCCAACAAAAAAACAAACATGCGCTTATAGTTTTGTCTGTCAGTCTAAGTAGGAGGAAAACCGCATACACACGACTTTTCTGAAAATGCAAACCGCATACACATACAAACGTATTTTATATGATATGCACAAAAGTTGCCACGCACGAAAATTTTATATATATATAATTTAGAGTTGTTTTCGTTTGTATGTCTCTCTGTTTCGGTTTGTTGTTGTTATTATTCCTAAAACACTCGTTGCTTGTTCAAAAATATCGTATAACTCAAACGAAAAGAGTTTTCGAGCAATAACACAGATTTAAACAATAAAAAAAACAAATACAAATGCGGCGCCCGTCGTTAGTTCACTGTGAAAACTATTTTGTAGCTCTAAAACAATAAAAAGCCATTTGGCTATGGAGTAAAATAAATGCCACTTTGGTGTCATCCATAATAATTTCATCACTTCCATAATGCACTCTTAGCTTTGCACGTCATTTCGGCATCTCGTTTGTGTCTATATGTGTGTGTCACTTTTGTTATTTCTATTTTATTTTTAAATACATACACACATATTTTGTTGACTACACACGGTGGTGCCTCACCAGCGTTTGATATTTCTGCCGGAGCTAGAGATCTCTGTGTGTGTGTGTGTGCGCTGTGCGTCTTGCTGGAGCTCATTCATATGGCAAAGACCTTGCTAAAGGGTTTATTACGATTGCCTGACAATTTATTTATGTTTATTTGTGGATGGCATCGCATATACACACACTTCTATAGCAAAAAAGCAATTTAATGGGGCAGAAGTAAATGAGCTGAACAAGAATTTATATGCCATAACATATTTTTAGATAAATGTGAATGTGTGTGTGTTTATTATGTATATTATATGTGTTTCCTTGTCGTATACATAAAGAGTATGTATGCTTTCACAGATACATTGACTTTTGCGTCGTTGATGTCGACGACGCATCGCATCGTGTCGCTTATGGTAAATGCGGATGAAAGGGAACACAAAAAAACGCAACGCGCTTTTTTTACACCGACGATTGGTGCAGAGAAAATAAATTTAACGATGCGTCAAAAGGTTAAAAGGATTAATTTGAGCTGCGGAGTGCGGTTCTTTTTGTGGCGCATCCACTAAGTAACAACGACGCCTCGCGGCTCGAGTGTTACGAGTTTTTGAAAATTATGGATATCGTCCAAATATTTGAAGGTGAGAGAATATTTATATCGAGTTCAAGTAAATAATAATAATACAAAACATGAAGGAACTAAGTGCGGTAGCGTGTTACTGAAAAATGAGGTTTATTTATTATGTGTAAATTGTTATGTACTTTTTTGGTTTTGGTGTATGAATTGCACTCAGAAAGATGTATAAAGTATTTATAAATTGAAGCAAACTCTTTCCATTTTCGTCCTATTATTACGAAAGTTTTCCCAGAATGGAATATTTTATTATTTATGTAGATTTTAAGCAGATGTTGTTAACGAGCAAATAATAACAAGAAAAAAGTTAGGATGGATATTCCTAATATAAAAAAAGTTCTACTATATATATGCATCAATTTGAAATACAGTCATCGGAAATTAGTTCTGCTTAATGTAACAAATGACATACTTAGAATGCTTCATAAATAGCGAAGTGCACTTCTCATTCTTCTATAAGACCTTTGATGCAATTCCTTCCTGTATCAACAGGTGTTCCTCAAGAGTGTGTTCTTGGTCCCTTACTATTTTCTATATTCATCTATGATTTAACTACTATTAATTATAGGTGGTTGGTTGAAACCAAACATCACTTATATGCAGATGATGTGACTTACTATAAACATCAATAAAAAAAATATATTGCTTTATAAGTAATAATTTCGAAACGTATAAAAAAAAGTATAAAAAATGTTCCATACAACCCAAATCTCTGAGCGTCGAGCACACCGGTTTAGTAGAATTACAAGCTTCTAGAACTCTCTCATTGGATCCTTTAATCCCTATTGGGACATAGGGCCAGTGTGCGATGCCGCACAGCGGATTCATTGACCCCCGTAATGGTTCACACGACTGGTCAGGTCATGCTAATGTGCTGTTTGTTATGTGCTACTCCTATTGGAGCTACTGTGCTCTAACAGGAACAAGACATCCCCGATGGTTAGGAGTCTTAATTTGCACTGACGCGACTCTAACAACTTTGCAGGTGAAAATATTTGACTATTTCATTCTTAGACACTCTGTACTATCCGGTGTAAGGCAACAAAATCAAACTGTGAAAAACATGTTTGATAAATATTGTAAGAAAATAGCTAAAGTAAACGTGGATATCCATAGAGCTGCAGTGAATATAAGAAATGGATCGAAAATTTACAAAATCTAAAATTCTGCAAATTGGTCAACATTTGTATCAACAATTTTTCGCTGACATTCAGGACAAATATAAGTTTGACTTTTTAATTTTTTGTTGGATTATTTTAATAGTATGCAAGTCAACATAATATTTTAGTATTTGATTTTCGGAGATTTTTAATAAAACAAACAATTGTATGTAATGCTTACAAGCAGTTTATATACTTTTGTTGGGCTTTCGGCTTAGCCATGCTTATAACTCTATCAATAGATTGTGTTGTTATGAGTTTTAATAGATTAGGCACAAAAGTTTTTTTTTATAAAATATCTCCGAAAATCAATTATTTCAGGTTTTACACACTAGATCTCTGGGGTTAGAACAATTTCTCAAACAACTACTTTTTTTGAGCAGAAGGAAATTGAATATGGGTCTGAAATAGCAGAATAATTAAGTGTAAGTGAATAAATAATTTTTTATTAATTTTAAATCTTATGAAAATTGCAAATTTTCAATGCTAAAAACGTACCTTTTTTTTTGGAAAAATTATACAAAAAAATCGAAATGCAGCTATTTTGTCAAATTATACTGGCGTGCAGACAGTTTAAAGTTAAAAATTATAAAAAGTAAAACTTAAATAATATTAAAAATCTGCTTGCCCGATTCTAACTTAAATTAGTTAAAAATCGAAAAAATACACATTAAACATGGTTGCTATCCTTTTACCAGCCATTCTTAAAGGTTGTTTCTTCTTTATTTTTTTTAATGTTATTAAATTATCCTCAAATTTTTACAAGGGAATAGTTTTGGGTCAACAAAAATACGCATTCTTGGGTCACTGACCAATTTATCAATTACACTTAACGAAAGAGCACGTTACATATGTCCAAAATTTACAATCTGTTATCACAAAAAAGTAGCAGTCAAATAAAAGCGATGCTGGTATAGAATTTGAAAAGAAAGAAAAGCTTAAACTTTTGACATAGACGAAATTGGTTAGAGATTGGTGTCTTCTCTAAGAAAAATGTGCAATTTCTCACTATCTCATTTGAAATAATGCGACTGCAACGTACTACCGAGACAGTCAGGAATAAGCCTTAAGTAAAATGGAATTAAAAACATGTGCTTTTGTTACGATATTTCCGTGTTATTATAAAGTTTTTGGATAACTGTATGACGAGTTTGTCGTATTTTAGTTTATTGGTCTAAACAAATTACAACAATCTTTCAGTATCATGTTAAAATATTGTCATTTACGTATTTATCTCAATTAAAGGTTTTGTTATTATGGCACATATTCGAATTAGAAAATTTTACCGACAGTTTTGTAGTAAAAAGTCATGAATCGTTGTTTTTCTCCCTAATTATTATTCAGTGGTTGGCTTAAATGTGTAATTTTTTTGTCAGGACAATTTTTGTTTCGATTTTTAGATTTTTTATTTGAAACCTTTTTAATGAAAAGGGCTATAAAAGATGTTATGAGTAGGAAACGCGAGTATAAAGCTCGATATTATTATTTAATTTTATTAGTAATTTCAATCAATGAAATACATGTCAAGATTGATCTGTATCTCCCTCAAAATTAGGCAGATGGATAACGATCTAGTCATGTAAATGTTTGCCTATATTTATACACATTAAATGCATGGTTGCACCCACAAAGTACAGACGCAAAATTCTCATCATAATACACACTTCATATCACAACATTCATATATCTTAAATTACGGCATTTTAATGTCTTGTGTGAAAATCGAGCTGAAAATGTACGCTAGTATTCGGCATCAGGCTTACAAGCACACACTCGACTGCCGGTATATATACGTTCTACCTCAAGTGTGAATTAATTAGTGATTTTGAATTATAAAAGCAAATAACACACGACGTTTTTCATGTCTACATTTGAATTAAATGAACGTGGTTTTTGCAATTGGTGAGACCTAATGCAGTGTGTAAAACGTGTTTGCACCGCACAAACATATACAATTATATCTAAATTTATGTCGTTACCTTAACAACGCCGCTGCTATATTATGATTATGTTGTAAAAACATGGTTCTACACATATTATATAATATGGTATATATACATATATATATCCTAGCCGATGTATACAGGTCATTTACTATGTACAGTGTTCTACTTTGAGATAGTTTGTCGTATAGAGCTTTTTCCTCGTTTCTGCTATTTTGTGCTGATGAGTTTTTGTGCCTAGCCCAAACACGACGATCCACCTGCACTGTGCATTGTGCATTTTCAAGAATTTCAATAATACCCTACAATGCTGCTGCATTTCGGAACAAGTGCTTGCCGGTCGCATCGCGCGCATGTACTTCTATTTCAGGCTCATTGGCGGTCGACAGGCAGCAAACGCGACCGCAGCGTCGGAGTATTGTAAATTGTACAGGAAAGTTTTTTTCCATGCGTTGTTGTATATATACGGCCGCCTGTCACCCTGAGTGCGCAAACAATAGATTTATACTCGCGCCTGCAGAATGCATACAAAGGGATTTCCATGCGGCTATTATGAGCAAACAAAGCTTTTTGCAGAGTTGCGACGTTCCATATATTGTATATGTTATTGCGTCTTTGCAAGCGGCCTCTGACTATACGACATCTTTAATACGATAGTATTCCTATTTTGTGCTGTGCTGTCAACTGAACGGTGGAAATGAATTTTATTTGCAAAAAACATGCATAATTGCGTCTGTGTGGGTGTGTGTGTGCATGTTGAATGTGGGCACTGGTTATAGTGGGTGGGTGGGCTGATTTACGTTTTCATACGGCTCAAAGTAATATATTGTTGCAATGTTATAATGTGCTTGTGTTTTTGTAAAAACATGTATGCATGCAATTATTCCTTGGTTTTGCCTGTATAAATATATGTCTGTGTAGAAGAA
>JANSTU010002738.1:0-18410 GCA_027564075.1 Bolitophila hybrida
TTGCCAGATTTCGCCTAGCGCGTGATCCGGCGAAGTTGCAGCGTTGGAGACCTTACTTTATTGTCAGCCCTCGTATACACATTTAGATTCAAGCTCCAATAAATTTAATATTCTTTAAAATAAAAAAATATCAATCCGATCCGATCCGTCCAGTAGTTTTAGAGAAATTCTACCGGCCAGCAAAATAATGTACATGTCGGCTACAAAAAAAAATCGATCGAAAGTTTTTTTTCAAACAGCATTTACACATTTTACATCATTCTCCCAAAAAGAGCGGCTGGAATGAAAAAAAAACAATTATTGTATTTAGTTTTCTCCCCCCAAAGAGAAATATCCAAATAAAGGAGGCTCAGATGCGCGAACATCACAAAATTAGACTGGCGTAATAAATTATATGTAAAAAATCAGATTTTGACTTTTAAAACACAACACAAATCATACATTTTTTCGAGCAAATGAACGTTCAAGCATCTGACCTGCTCCCCAAATAATTTGGAACCAAATTTGGATGCATTAATTATACGAGATTTGAAAACGAGATCGAAAGATTTTTTTTATAATCAGCATCATTACATTACAAAAACAACATTTCAGTTTCGGGAATAGAATGAAATCAGGCGATTACGCCGGTCAAGCACGTAGATCTGATTAATTGCTAGATTTGATTTTTTTGAACAAAGCACTAAAGTTGACCGATCTCGACTTCAATTACGGGAGAAGCGCGTAAAATATGATGTTATAAAAAAATAATATGTTTAATGTTTCTTAAAAGAATCTTCATAAAACAAGCGCCCTCTAGTTTAAATTCCGCTGGTCAAAACCATATATATAATTATGTAAACAAAATACCTAAATAAATAAATAAAAAAAAAAAATAAAAAAAACTAACTCGATATTTCTCTTGTAAATTTTCCAGACAGCTACCAGTACCAGTTGCAGTCAATGTGGCAAAAATGCTGGAACACCAATCAAAATCTAATACATCACCTGCGATTTCGCGAACGCGGTCCCCTAAAGTCGTGGCGCCCCGAAACAATGGCTGAGGCCATATTCAGTGTGCTGAAGGATGGACTGTCACTGTCACAGGCCGCTCGCAAATACGACATTCCATATCCGACCTTTGTACTGTATGCAAATCGTGTTCATAATATGCTCGGACCGTCCATTGATGGTGGTACCGATTTACGACCGAAAGGACGTGGTCGACCGCAACGCATTCTGTTGGGCATATGGCCCGATGAACATATTAAGGGTGTTATCAAAACGGTGGTATTTCGAGATGCAAAAGAATTCAAGGAGGAAAACAATATGCACATGAGCTATGGACGTCATTCGGTTAGTGTAAGTTTGAAATGTTTTGGAAAAAGTGATTGAAGTAACTAATTGTTTTTTGTTTTTTTCTTCAGCCGGTGTATCCATTTCAAGACGGCCAAATGGGCTTCCCGGGAACACCTTGTTCGAATGGACTTGGCTCACAGGGACCGAATTCAGGCAATGAAACACTGTCACCGGAAGCAGCAGCTGCGGTAGCTGCCGTCGTCGGTCTGCGCCAGCAAATGCAAATGGCCGCGGCAGCCCATCATCACTCCGAATCTGGCGGTGGTGGTTTTAATCTTCCGGCACACTGTGCAAACATTCATGCAAACAATGGTGGCTCCGCTGGTGCGATACCGATGCCAAAGCTTGGTTCACCGGCCACATCGGGTCAACAAATGGGAAATAACGGTGGCGGTGGTGTGCCTATGCCAAGACTTGCCTCGCCAGCAATGGCCGGCATGCCCAACAATGTTGTGCACAGTTTGGCCGGCATACCGGGACTACACATTATGCAGGGCATGATGTCCGGTCAATCTAGTCAAGGCGGTGGCGTAACAATTTCACCGGCTCATGGAAATCATAATTCCCAGAGCAATGCAGCAGCACAGCTCCAACAACATCATCAGAATCATCAGAATGCAATTGCGCATCACAATGCTGCCGCAGCAGCGGCTGCAGCTGCCATGAATATTTCGCGAATTTCATCACCGGCTGGATCGGCGCATGATTTGCGTATGACGAGTCCGGATGAGAATCAAATGCACTCACCGCTGAATATGCCAATGGAGGCCGGTGTAAATTTAGCCGTTGGTGTTAGTGGTATGGCCTACAAACCATCACGTGGCTATTCGCCACCGCGTCCCGAGCACCTGTTTCAGGAAGACATCACCGATTTTGTGACCGCTGTGCCCCGATCGTGTCCGTCGCGCCTAAACAGTTTCAAGGAACCGTCTGGTGGCATTAAAATTGAACCGATGGCAGATTGTCGCGGTGATTGAGATACGGCCAAACTAACGATTTCTCCGAGTCTGTCCCAGATGAATCCCATCTCGTTCTACTCGAGTTATCCAAACTTCTAGGAAGAAGAAATCAACTGCAAATGTATAAAGAAATCGTGTGGTTTGGCCGTCGGATCAAAATAATAAAACAAACAAACATAACAAAACGAAAAGACTGTAGTGAAAAGCTATTTGCATATAACAGGCAAATAATAAATATATAAAAATGTATAAATACTTGAGAATACAATTTTCAACATTACAAACTATAAAATAACAATACTTAAATATTAAAAAAAAAACCATACACTCACACACACACACACACACACACACATACAAACAAAATATCTATTATACAAAATAATTATATTATCTCTCTGTACTTTGTATAATAAGCTTCTATCATATTATGACGTATATAGTAGCTGTTGGTATTTTTGTTTCATAGAAGATAGTCTGGTAGCATAGCTACTGTCTAATCAAAATGATAATTTTTCATATAGCAAATCTGCTCCAAGTGCAATATTAAACAAATTGACCATTTTCAATTCAAAAACCAACAGAATAGTATTTTCGATAAATATTATGTTAAACAAAAAAAACGGACGATATCGTACTCACAAACTCATTTATAATAACGAAAGAAAACATTTTTTATGTTTTACTCAAAAATGCCTTTGACACAGTGAAAATCAGACAAAACAGAAACAAAATAATATCAGAACACAACCCTGAGACACACACGGAAAAATATTATTCTATAACAAAATAAAGTTTGGACACTTTTCGGATGAATTTATATATAAAAAAGATTAATTTGTAATTATTTGATATAATGAAAAACATAGTTTATATTATATTACATATAGATATATATAAAATCGGTTTATGTACGTCGCTATATAGTTTGGGTCGTGTGTCGTGTAGTTACCTCTCCCTTCCCCATTAAGCTTCGAATCCACAAAGAAAAGCCTGCCGTGCCGTCAATATTGTAAATACGTTCGGACCTATAAATTTACCAAATCTCGAGGAATACAAAAAAGAAGAAGAAAAAAAACTAGCAAAATTTGTAAATAATTAAAAATTTAAAAGAAAAACGACGGCACGCGAGATCCCCTCCCCCAACGTAAATATTTTTCCAAATCTAAAACAAATGCAAAATCATCTCGTTGTCTTGGCCAAAATGGTGTTCTAAAAAAAATTAGTCTATCTATTTAAAAAAATAACATACAAACAAAAATACATTTAAAAAATCGAACCAAATCGAGAGAGTTAACCCCGTTTAACAGCCGGTAAGAATGAATAGAGAAAAAAAACAAAGTCAAGTAGAAAAGAAAGTGCCTTTCACCCCCAAACTACCTCCACACAATAGTTACATAAACTGGTTTCGTGTACATTGTATTGTAGAGACAAAAAAAAAACAAAAATTATAAACATAAAATAAAAACAAAGCAAAAAATGCACACTCTCGGCGAGTTTTAACAAAAAATTGTTGTTTAGGCAAATCTAAATTATATAAAATAAATTATAAACAAAAAATAAAACAGAAATGAAAATTATATATTTGGGCAAAGATATTTTTTTTATTATTTATTAATTGTATAATTAAATTTAAAAATTAAAAAACAAAATTTATTGGGGTTGTGTCAAATACAGAAGAAAAGAATACACAGTATAAAAGAGAAAATGTGGTTTGAATTAAATTCATGCAGAAATGCCAATCGGAAAAGATTAAATATACAAAATATACGAACATTATGCATTTAATTAGATGACGATTTGTGTGTGTATATCATTTATAGTATACTATATATATATATACTTTCAGCAATTATATTTTATATACAATTAAAAATTAATCTAAAACCTAAGAATGAAATGATGTGAGATTGCTTGACACGAGAAATATCTCAAAAAACCTTATACACAAACACACACGTACAGCCACGCACAATATATACACATAAAACTCACACACACATATACATATTCACAAAACAATTATTTGTGCATTCAAAAAATCCATATTTATGTTAAAGACGTCGAATAATCGTAATTGTAAAAATATCCAATGAAACCTTTCAAGTGTGTCACATGAATATTCGTAACATTACTCTCTAATGCATGAATATCAAAATAGAGATTAGTTTCTCGAATAGTTGTTATAATTAATAAGTGTGTTTTATATAGGTACTTATTATTATAATGATTATAATAAATTATTTCGAAATTGATGGTTCGTCGCTTTTGCAGTCTTTCGTTTTGTTAATAAACCAAGCACTCTCAGTTGTTGTGCCCTGTACACATATGATACTAGATATAATAATCATATTTTTGATGGTTAAACATTATTACAAAAAAATATCACATTTTTCCCTTTATGGGACATAGGGCAGTTACTTGAGAAGGCACAATCTGACATTGGTTAAAATCAGACGCAATTCAAATTTAGCACATCACTCACACAAACACTCACGCACAGCTAATAAACTGATATAGAGACAGACACACATACATACACCAATACTCTCTCACACACACAACAATTGTACATTCATTTATAATAATTATATAAGTGCAAACGTATGTAATTATTATAGAATTTATAAGTCTAATTACAAAAACGTATATAAGCAAAACCAACCATGTGTAAATGTATGTATATTTGTATATAATATAAATATATATATATATATAGATATACATATATAATTACATTTAAATAACACTGAATCGCTAATATTATTATTCATCAACAACAACAAAAAGAACAGGCGAAAACCGAACACACAGACAGCGCATACAACAAAAGAAATAATTATAGAAATAGATAAAATAAAAATCATTTTCAAGGTAAAAAGTCTATTTAAATAAAAAATATATACAATTCTCACATACATAAACACACACACACACACACACACACACACACACACTGACAAATAGAGAAAAAACAGATACATAAAACACACGCAAATGCGCAAGTCTATAATTATTACAAACAAATAAGTTTAATATCTATAATAAAAAATAAAAATATTTAATGGAAAAACACAGCCCACACTCACACATACACATGTAAAATTGTAATTGCCTGCCTAATTCATAAACATATACTTATATAGAATTAACACACACACACACACAAAAATATATCTATATATATATATATATAGATAAATACATACATTCAAATTTATAAAATATATGTATATATTTATATTTATTATCACAACAACAAAACAAACAACCGCAAATATAACATAAAAAATATTACAAACACACACAAAATACAACAACAACATACACATTTATTGTTTATTACAAATATATGAATAAAATAATATACAAAAAACTAACAATATTTACTTTAGATATGAATATTGTAAAAAAATGTGTATCTTGATAATTTATATTTATTTATTGTGCAAACATTTGATTTTGATCACGAGCAAATAAAAGAAAACACAGAAAGAGTGACACACGACACTTGCCAGATTAAATCATATACACACACACACACACAGAAGAAAAAAACATTAATTAAAATAAATTTCTGTATATTATAATGTAGTATACATACATTTAAAAACAACACAACATATTATATAAAAATATTATCTTGTAAATGTATGATAATTTGATAATTTTTTGTGCGTTAATAGAATGTTATCCTATGTTAATTTTTATTCATCATATTTTTGTTGGCTTTAGTGTCCACAGTATATTGGAAGAAGAATAAAAAAAAACAAATAGTTGAAATATAAAACAAATAAAAAAAAATACATTGCAGTTTTAATTTTAAAATGGATATCTAAAAAAGGCACCTATAACTCAGTTAAAGGTTCTCGGGTTAATGCAAAATATGGAATCCGCGATTGCAAACGTATTGTTAATGTTTGTGTGTAATTTTTGTTTTAAAAGTTCTCTGTTAATGGGTCTATTTAGAATACTAAAGGGTACATACAATTAGTGATTTAGCCACCAGACCCAATGACAACCATATATAATATAGAATATCGCTTGTTTAAGACCTTTTCTTTGTTTTCTATAATATGTCTTATTGTTTGGTATAATGCAATAAAACATTTCTTCTTTTGCAATCAGGGTTCTCGATAAACTATCTATACTGAATATGTAGTCTGTTAATGAGTTGTATGCTTTCCTTCATTGGCTCACTTTGTGCAATTAATAAGTGTATGTGCGATGTTGTCTATGATTCCACAGTATTTGCTCTTCATAATGTCTACTTATCCAATTCTAGATGTATGGTATTATATTGTTTAGCCATTTTCAATGTCCGGATAAATTCAAATCTATATCTGATTTCTTTAACGTGCAATCCATTGTATTTCTGCTTCCTTTCTTGAACAACTAAGACCTTAGGCACCACCACCTGCAGTAACTCTAGCCGCTTCTGCCGATATAATTCTGTAAGAGCTGATAATTTTAATCAAAATTCCTCATTGTGTACTGTTAAAACTGGTCTCCTAAATTTGGCTTGAGACTGGTATGAGCCGACAATGATTTTTCTGCCTTTTTATAAAATTCTCTATATGCGTATCGAGTTTCAGTTTTGACATGTTCATATTTTCAATCCACCCAAGAACTCCACAAGTGTTTACTACGCTACGCTACATCATCTGCAAAAGCTATTAGTTTTATTCCTTCTAATTGTTCCATTTCGTCATATAGAATATACAACAGTCCTACAAGATCCCTGCGGAACACCACTATTTATGAATATCCCTTTTATGTGTCCGTCTACTTCCGACATTTCCAAACCGAGAGGCCGGATGATATATATACATTATCTATCAAAAGTAAGTTAACACTGCCGTATAATTTGTATATGCCACCAAAATCCGACGCACAAACTCAATTTAATTTGATGTCGGATCCAATGTGGTGACCTTGAAGAAATAAATAGCATATTCTAAATGTCATTTATTATTGTCGTTGCAAAAATAAGTTAACAGCATTTGTTTCATTTGTTTTACTGGTAATAACATAAATATTTAAAAACAAAATTGTTATATAGTGTTCTACAACTAAAATCAATAAAGTAAATTTTAAAAAATATTTAAAAAAAACTAATGCTTTATATTTTTAGATTCTTTGTCAATTTCTAAGGTTAAAACCAAAATATGAAAAAAATTAAGCATTTTACGACTGAGGAGAGTAGAGTGTTAAAAAAATAATATCAAAGGATCAAAGGAATTTATAAGTATCAAAATCGATTATTCCAAAAAACAATCTCCACAACCGCTAGATTCTGATGAAACTTTAAACTATTCTTTATTAAGTTATTTTGTATATTTTTACATATTCAATCACGTTTTTGAAATTAAATATAAACATTTCAAAACGCAAAAATTGATTGATTTTTCGTATTTTCTATCATTGAAAATTATGTGTAACGAAAAGTGCCATTTCTTCGGTAAAGTTCGGTAAAATTTCGGCAAAATTCGTGTAATTTCCAATAAAAATACTAAAATAAAAAAAAAAACAAAACCCGCGCCAAATTGTAGTCGCACCAAATTGTCCGCCGTGTCAAATTGTTGACACCAATTTGTTGGCGCCAAATTGTGGACACCAAACTGTCCGTAAGGCGAGAACAATACGGTAAAGGCAACAATTATTCGGAAGCGTATCGAAAAAAGTAGAATTACGGTGCCTCTGATAACTCGGTGATGGATAATATGAAATCAAAAAATCAAAGTTCTTTCATTAGATAATCGATTTTCCCAGATAACACCGGAAGGGGTTTTCGAAATTTCAACTTTTCATTTTTTGAGAACACTTTGAAGGGAAAAATGCGACTTTTGCGAGAAAAGGCAAAATTTGTATGGTAAAATAAAAATTATTAAGAAATCTCCAGCGTTACCTCGTAAATTATATACACAAATAGAATAATAAACTTCAAAATGTTCAGTAGACTTTGAAAACGTGAGTTGTAGGAAAAACGTAATGTTGACACAATATTCATGAAATATCAATCCGTTAAAAATATAATATTAATACCTTACTCCGCCCTTAAGCTCTCCTGTACTTTAAAGCTTATTTCAAAAAAAAATCATTACTGATTTTATTTGCTGGCACACAGTGTACAAATATTTAAAAAAATAATACAATTAATTTTTTCATTGCAAAATATCATCAATTAAATAATTATTATACTCTCAAGCAAAAAAACATTATTCAATTATAGAAAACACGTCACTTAATAATTTATGAATTGATTGTTTCATTCATGATAAACGCCACAACTTGTAAATAACAAAAAAATGAATTCCATTAATGCGCTTGCGCTCACGCGAATAAAATGCAGCTACACATTACTAGATATACTGCACAATATAACTGTAATAATATTATACTGAATAAACTCGTTACTTTGTCGGTCGATTCATATTTATTAGCTAGAACAAACACAGACAACTTACATTCGTTTGTATTTAAGAGCGTGAATGTGTACTGTGTACTTGTGTGTGTGCATGTGCCACGCGCACGTTCCGCAACAGGTACAGGTGTTTCTGACAAATTGGAATTTATTATTATAAGCTTCAATCGAATCCCGTCTGGTGCGGCGAGAAGCTATGAATGCTTGATGTTGGTATGGCATTTAAAAGGGTCGTCCTCCCTCTTAATTACGGACGTGCTTAGAAAATGAATAATTATAATACGAATCTGAACAATATTTTAAAGTTTAATGTTGTTTTCATTTATTGAATTGAGAAATTCATGTTAATGTTACAGATAAATATAAAATAATTTCAAATAATAAACATTTTTTGTTTCTATATTAATAGGCACATGAATTATTATTTATTGTTAACAAATGCAGACATGCAGACATGCAGACATTTGAACATTGAAAAATATAAATGGCTTTTATTGCGCAATGCATCGAACTCCATGCGTATTTAATTTGCAAATTTCATTAAATTACAGAAAGGTATGTTATATAAAACTGTATATGTATATGTGCGTATAAAACTGTATATGTGTACTCAGTGCGCGTGCATTTCTGATAAATTGATTTATGTTCTTTGACTGGCAAATAATGCTTGGTCATAAATAAAACACGTTTAAAATGTTTTTGATTTGTGTGCGGGTCGTTCATTTGTCGTTCTCGCAAGCGCACACGCATTTCGAGCGATTTCAGATTGGTAGTTTTTCGTTTTTGTGTGTCAGTTTTCCGCACAGAAAAAATGCTGATTGCTGATTAAAGCGAGAGTGTGCGCGCACAAAACGATTTATGGCGTACAAGGTGTTGTTTTGACTAGAGTCGTTAAAAGCATATTAAACGTAATTTATGTGTATTTATATATACGAATTACTATGACTAATGGTTATAGGTATTATCGAAATGTTTGTTTTTGTTTTTATTTAGTAGGTGCTCGATAGGATTGCCAGATATTATATTATTACCATTATTTTTAATCTGCCTAACCGCGAACGTCTATGCATTATGTCATTGTATGCGTCCCAGAGAAACAGTGATCTATTCAGCAATGAATGGAACACACTGTTTTCCGATTTGAGACTGGAAAAACCAGAAAACTTTAACCTGTTGGCAGGCGACCTGAATGCAAAACATTCTAACTGGCTAAATGCAATCAATAATCCAAGAGGAAATTCTATTTCCAATTCGTTTCCATTTACCCCACTTTTGCTTCACAGAAATGACTACTGTTTTTAGGACTTTTTGTTCTACTGGTATCTTTAGGACTTTTTATCTGACTCTATAGGACTTTTGCCTATTTCCATATAGGATTTTAATTTGCCTTTATCTGAGTCGTAAGTTCAGATCAGGACATAACTTCTTGTGGACTGTATTTTTGTTATTCTGGTTTGTAAATCCAGTTCTATATTTACTCTTCACTCCGGCCTCCAATTCAAGGTAGGCTCGTATCACTCTCACTTTTCCACACCTTATCGATTCACTTTTGTTTACTTCTTATGCCTTTATATATATATAGGACTTTTCTTATGTGCCTATCTCTGAGTTGTTAATTCAGAATAGGTCTTCAGTGGACTGTATCTTTGTAGTCTGGGTTGTAAATCCAGATCTACTCTCCGGCCTCCAATTGAAGGTAGGCTCGAAGGACCATATGTGTCACTCTCACTTTTCCAGACTTTATCGATTCATATTTGTTTACTTACGGCGATTTATTATTCTTGAACCTGAGAATAGTGGATTGAGAAAGAGCTACTGTTGTCATGAGTTGAGTGGGAACCTACATTAAAGAGATTCTTAAAGAACTCCATCCATCTAGCGATGCACCTTTCGTCGTCTGTAAAAACTACGCCATCCGTGTGTCTACACAGAAAAGGTTGTTGATTGTACCCGGTCTTAACATTCTACACTTTTGGGAAAAGATATTGTGTGTCGTTTCTAGTATTCAACAGATCAATTTCCGATTTTTTTTTTCTGGTTCCCTCTTCTTTCGTCGGAACAGTTTTCGCTCAATTGACCTTTTCGTCCTATAGATAGTCCTCATGATTGGCAGGTGTAGCCCGCTGCAAGATTCTAAGCCGTGCTTGGTTTTTAATCTCCAGCGCCACTATACACTCCTCATCAAACCACCCATTTCGGACCCGAGGACCTCTCCATTCAAGAACTTCTGCCTTAGCCGGTTCTACGTGTTGTTTATTGATGTTGCTTCGTCTTCCACATCATCCAATATCCGTTCCTCCAGCTTGTGCACGTATTGTTGCCTCACATCTTCGCTTTTCAGCAACACGATGTCGAAGCTATTCTGCGGTGGATGCTGGCTGCTTTGGACTTGGATTCTAGCTCTGAACTAAATTTTATCTAAATAATGATCAGAGTCTATGTTAGGTCCGCGGCAGCTTTTCACAACCAACACGCTTGAACAGTGTCGGCCATCAATTAACACGTGGTTAATCTGGTTTGCTACTCTTCCTTCAGGAGATATCCAAGAAGCTTTATAGATATCTTTATGTGAAAAATATGAAAAACTAACAATCATATTTTTAGACATAGGCTGTGTTGACCAATTGTTGGCTTGTACCAACCTTACCAACCTTGGCAACCTAGAACACACCCCTTTCCTCTTCATCTTTTTCTTCCGTGGGTGAATGTGCATTTATAAGGGTAATGTTGAAAGACTTACACCTTATTCGTAGAGTACACAATCTCTTGACTATCGGATTAAAGCCGATAACTGACGCCTTGGCTTTACCCATCACCATAAACCTGTGCCGAATTCTCCTCGCCGCTCACATTTTTACCACTTTACAGTGAATGCGTAGTCTCTACTACGGACGGAATCCTTGCCAGGCTGTCTGGTCTCTTGGATAGCTGTTCTGTCCAGCTCAGCCGTTCTTAACGTGTCAGTTAACGTCCTTAATCATCCAGGCTGCAACAAAGTCCTAACGTTCCACGCCGCAATTGCCAAATCGTTGTCCTTATTTCGTAGCTTGGGTCGTTGCCGTATTTCTTGTCCGATCCGAGGCGTTGTTTTTTGTTTCAGAAACTGTGATTTTTTTTAGTCGACTTAGTTTTCAGACAACTACCGAAACTAACATCGGTAATCGCCCTATAACCAGCTGCCAGGGGCAACTTATAGAAATTAGGTTTTCGAAAATGCATCAACCAGTAATCCGCACTTTTTGTTTACCTGGTAATAAACAGAGCATTCATATTCAGACGACAATTTTCCGAACTCGCTAAAAATATGTCTGCACTCGGCGGCGGTTGAATGTGAACAAGTATAATTATCTGTAAGTAAATCTCGCTTTTAACTCACCCCAACCAAAGAAATAGTACGACACATCCCAATATTCCACATTCCAAATTAAAAAAAAAACACTTCTTCGCCCCTAACTGCCACAAATATATGTCGGATATAAATTCATACTCAAAATATTTTTACATTTATATAAATAATATATAACATACATAAATCTAACTAAAGCCTTTATTATTTCCTCATTTTAACCAAAGCAAAATTATCTTTTTTTCAGGTGCTTCTGATGCGTCATCAAAACTCGCTCAAATTCCATCAACTATAGCTTTGCACAAAAAGTTTTGTAGCTCAACTCCTCTTCAGAAACACACTTTACTTCGTGACTAATTGAAATCATTAAAACCAAACTTTTTTTGAACGTGCGAAATCGCTTACTCATACCATAAGCTTGCCGCAGCTTTTCTCGAAAGCTTTTGAACAACGACCGTCGGTCGTGTCCCGAAAAGCATCAACCACAGTGTTCGCAACCCCATACCGCTAGCCTGCCTGCGTTTCACTCGCTTAACTTTTCTCATTATATATTTTCATAAAAGTTGAATATCAAAGAATTCAATGCGCTCGCAATTCTATGACACACATATATACTATTAAATTTGTATAGATGTGGTTCTGTTACGATGATGTTTTACGAGCACCACACGCTCCTCAACCAATAACCACACAGCAATGGCTCTGTCGTACACATTTAGCTAACTTTAACCAATACACACCACAATATGTGTATCTCGTTATCGTTACATTTTCCATTTCCGTTCGTATATTTTATTTGTAAACTTCCTTTTCCATAGAATCTCGAAAAATATGCAAACATATATTTTCTTTGTATATATAATACATATATATATACTTAGAGATTTGATACAAAAAAAGATAAATATATCAAACTATTCTAGCAGCGTACTTTTGTAAGTTGTAGTATTTTTATCTGCCATCCCAAAACGCACGTACGCATGGGTACGGTGGTTTGCCGGCCGGTCGGACCGGATCTGGAAACGCAGTGCCATCAATGTATCGAGTGCTTGGCCAGACCCTTTGGACTAAGAGGTACAATACAACAACAAATAGCATTACGCACAGATAATACTGAATCATTCATACATTGCTACGATATAAATAATTCATATCGCTTTTCCGCAGGTGACAGGTCTGCCGTTCCACCCAGTGAAAGCGCTTATCTTTTAACGGTATATATATGTTCATTTATTTATTGGTTTGTATATATATATATATTGTTCATCGGGCATTCTGAATGTTTTTCAGATAAAAAATCCGACATTCGAGATTACCGAGCATTTCGAGGACTCGCACAGTATACATAGAGGTAAGTACACGAAGCCCAATTTTATATATTTATATTGCTCGCGCATGTGGCCCAATACTCGCAGAACCCTCTTCGCAAACCAATCAATACAAGCGCTGAAAAGTCTGCAGGCTCGTCAAACACATTTTTCATTGTAAGGATATACATCATGTATATATATAATTATATATTGACGTGTACAGCATATGAGAAATAAATTTCCACTGCAATAAAATAAACGAAACACACACACACACGAATAAACGCTGACACACACACTCTCTCTCAAAGAACATCATTTTCCAACGTACCAAATCTAAATTGACGTCATAAATCTCATTGCCGTGTGCTGCCCGAGAATACAAAGAAAAATTGCCACCATTTTTTATGGAATAAATACAAAGTGTTCTACGAACAGACATCATACAAAACACACACATTCGCTCTCGTTGAATTTAACCGTTTGAAGGTGTGCCGCAAACAGGAACCTTAATATGCAAATACCATATAAAATATATATACATACAAAAATACACACACACACACACATACTCTAATAACTTTTTTATGTTTTCCGTCGAGTTTTCATTATGTCTACGTGCTGTGTTTTTATTTATGTTTCCAGGAGCGCGAAAATTAGAGTACATACATACTTGACACTTGTGTGTATGTGTGTGTTTTAAATTACACATACACATATATGTATATATATGTTAGTACACAATCATATTTAAACATGTGTCGAGCAACTATGTAAGCTGATATGCTGAGCGCATATAGCGGTTCATTAGAGTAAGCGCTGCACGTCGTCCTCAAGGACACTCCAAGGAATTCTTCGGTGAACTCACATACTCATATAAATGTACATATACAGAGATAACACTAGGCAATGCGCACGCGCACTTTTCAAAAGCTTGAAAAGCTGCTAAGCTTGCAATCTGTATGCGCATTATCTGCCTGGGGAGCCATGACGTATACCACAGTGTGGAAAATCGTATAAAATCAGTTTAAAACCACTAGGTGATGTTATAATAGATTATATATAGGTATTATTAAGCTGAATTCGTTTTTTTTTAAGTTTTAGTTTTTGACGTTTCTTACGAAAAAAAATATATCACATTCGATTTGTTCATTATTTATATCAAAAAAATAAAATGTACCCCGTTTCGCCGAAAGAGCATTTTCGTCGAATGCCATTTTGCCAAATGCCGTTTCGTCGAATAAGCCGTATAAGTGCGTAAATATATTTTTTTTTTACTTAAAATTAAATCAAAATCTGAAAATTAATAAAAAAACTCACTACATTGGGCCCATGCAACTATTAAAAAAATCACCTTTTAAAATAGTAATTAGTAATCGGTTTATTTTTGGTCAAACAATTATTACGATTATTAGACCGCGGCGGATAACCTAATTTAATTTGTAAATTCCGGACGAAGTACTAAAAAAAAATAGCATTTTTAATAGGTTTATCGGTTTTAAAGTTAATAATAAAAAGAGGGCAGATAAAATTTGTCAGATTAATCTGTGTGCAATTTCATTTTTGCTGTAAAGCTCGAGTAGAGATGGCGATAGTGTGCGGAATCATCTTCTCAATTTTTCTTCTGATTTTAAATATAATGGCGAAAGTACACTTTAGGACGTTTTAGTACCACCAAACCCCCGTCCCATCTCAAGGGACTCCCCGATCCTAAATATCAAAATTTTATTGAGAGGAAATCATCCGAAAAGTTTGACTAGATCTTTTAGGAAATTAACATTTAGTGGTTATGGGGGCTAGAGATGGTCGTTTAATATCAATCGATAGGTAATTTAAATACCACATAAAGAAAGGTGACTAAGAACCGACAAACCCTTATAAGGTAAGGCGAATATTTTTTTTTTGTATTTGTGTGTATAAGCAGCCACCACTTGTACAAGTTTGACATTTCGCACATACGCAAACTCAAATTTACGCATACTAAATTAATATAATGATTATTTCGTCTCATATTTCAAACATATTTTGGTCAAGTCATTTTTGCGAAATAAATTCATTTGTAGACACCAAAAACACAAAAATTATTCGCAGGAAATGAAACTCTTAGGGGTGAGAATGCATCAAATGCCAATCAGTTTGGCTTCACAAAGGGCCGATCAACTGAGGATGCCCGGATAAAATTTAAGGGGATGGTCGACAGCTCCGACATGAAATATGTCCTGTTTATTTTTGTCGACTTTAAGGAAGCGTTTGACAATTTGTTGTGGGGTAGAAACTGTGGAAAAGCTATTTAAGGGACCCATACTGAGGGTATGTAGTACTCCTAGAACTGCCGTGGGACCTTCTGGTCATTGAACACGCGATACTCTTTAAAGTAAAGATGTCGATCGCACCCGTCGAAGGGGATATCGTTGTGACGGAAGAGTTTTGTTCGCAGACGAACGCGGAATTGAGTGTCATTCTTACTAATAGGGTGTATGAAAACTTGGAAACGGAGATGGAATGATAGTGAAAATTGCCTGATTGGCAAAAAAAAAATTTGCTATCTTCTGACTGGGCATGGAAGTTTGAATGATTTTTTACTCTAAAGAGCCCTGCTGGTAAACACTCTAGCGTGTCTGTGCGGTCACGTTAGAGAGGACTGTTTATATGTGTTGTGTGGATGTGAGTGCAAGTAGAGTGTTTTCTAGGCGATCATCATTGCTTGCTGATGATTTGTTCCCAGTGTGCAGGGCAGGCGATCTTGCAGAATAACTCAACTGGTAGGTAGTACCTCGGTACTGCCAAGTTTCAAGAGCTATATCGAGCCCTCGCAGGGGAGATGTAGGGTATACCTTATGGCAGACACCCACGTACAAACCGGACAATTCTGTGTACCAAACGAAAGCAACTACGAATTCATTGGGCGACGGGCTCGTAATTATACATTTTTTTCTAAATATAGTAGAGGATGTATCCACGTTGTTTTTTTTATTATTTTTTATCAGTCTTTTAAAGTACATTTAATTCTTCATATTAACATATTTCTAAATTTAAATAATATTGTTTGCAACTAAGTCTAACTCTCAAAGCTCTCATGAATATTTAATCGCAGGAAATTTAAAACATGAAAGTAAATACTACTTTTTCATTTTATATACTCGATCACCCTTTCCATACGTACACTGCCAAATAAATACAAAATAAAACTTCATTTACACGCTTCCAATGTTGAGCACAATATCACCTTTTCACCTGCGTGCGTCCCGGATTTTATCGCAGCCTTTCCCATCCACGTTAGTCGTTCGTGCAGCAAAGAAACCCACTGTACGAATTGTATTTATTCTCACTCTCATAAGGTCTACACTTTAAGTTTTAAGAGCACAAAATGTATACGATAAATACGCGTGCCGTACTAAACTTTTATGTGTGTGGGTACCGAGTTATACGGAGTACATAAGCATATACACATACAACTCGTTTCGGGAAATTATTTGTTGTGTATTGTGCTTTCGTCAGGGATGCGCGGCAGTAACATTTAAAAATAAGGGTGATTGTGCGTGCGCCACGACCGACGGACGCAAGGCAACGGGCGAACATGTAAAATGTAAAAGCTCACTTTTCCTCTATATTATAAGGCAGTATAAGTATACCGTTCGAATGTGTACTTCATGTCGTGGTGTTACAAGATTCCTTGTGCTGTTCGTTATGAAATATACTTGATGGTTTAGCTTTTTTTTCAAGAGGGCTCGAATTTCGAACTACGATATATAAATATTGACAAAGTGTGAATGTATACCATTTTTATGGGATTACCTTACTTCAGTCTAATTTAAAGGGGATATTTAATAAATACCTAAAAATATATGTATTAAATGGGAAACGTTTTTCTGAGGATTTCCAGGTAAACTGATTGAAATGCTTGGATAAAAATAAATAAGGGAAGCCACGCATATCGAAACTTCTAAGTAGTGGAAGCATGTACAAAATGTGAATAGTCGATGTTGAGACATTTCTAGTTGAATTGAAAATAATAACAAATTCAACGCGGAATGTCTATATTTCATTCGACTTAGACTACTAGATTTTTACATGCTTCATCTACAGGACACACTCTTAAATAGGGAAACCTTATTAAACATTATCTCAATTAAATTAGTTCCTAACCAAGTCTGAGTATTTTAAAGGAATTCCAATAATTTCTCAATGAGGATAACATTAGTTTGTTGGGTTGTGGTATGCTGCAAAACAAAAATGTTAGGCTTGAGATCCTAACATTTATCATCTTTTTAACATGATTTTTTAACTAAACTAAATACACTTTCTAGTGTCTAAGTCTAAGTATACGCTTACAAAATTAAATTGACTCAAGAATTAGTTTGAAAGGGAATAAATGGATTGGTATCAAAGCATGATATGAGACACCCCACCCACATATATTTTTGGGGTTGCGTCATACGAAATTTCTACCACTGTCGAATTTTCAAAAAGTATTTTTTTATTATTGTTTTAATATAAAATGGTTTAAACCTGAAAAAAAATTAATGTAAGATTTTTTTTATTCAAAACGGCAACTCCAACAATTTCAAATATTTCTTTTTGAAAAATGTACAACAACTTTGAAATAACTTTTCAAAGTGATCTACGTAGGGACGTTTATTTAAACAATATTTATTAACAAATAACTGTCCTTTTTTGGTAAAAATTTAACAGAAAAATACTCGCCAATTACACAAAAATCAATCAATTAAAAATAAATAAATAATTAATAAAAAAATAAAATATGTACCAGTTATACTTGTACATATATTTTAGAAATTTAAACGCGACTTTAAAAATGTATAATTAATCACTGTCTGTCTTACTTAATAATTTATTATTAATATTATTTAATTTAAATAAACACTACATTTACAGCATAATCTGTTGGATTTATTATTTACACTATATATAATATAAATGTATATTTAAATTGAGGAAAAAGAGTGGCCAAAAAAGTCAAAAACAACATTTTTTCTAGAAAAAAGTCAAAAACAACATTTTTTCTAGAAAAA